>CAKOAT010770709.1:293996-349720 GCA_932364175.1 Eruca vesicaria subsp. sativa | reverse complement strand
TCATTTACCTTCATAGTTAAAGTCATATCGTTTATTTACATTTTAGTTTTAGTTCACTTTAAAACCAACCAAACATTCGATCGCACTTAGATTAAGTTAGTACTTGCATTCTCATCGCTTCTACTTCCCTCAGAACTGGTTCGACAACTTACTTCACTATACAACATTTGACTAGGAGCCTTGAAAACTCCTAACATCACTATCATAACATTACAAAAAAGGATCTAGGTCCACATACTTTGCTTCAATTGGTCGGACAACATACCAACTCCATTACACTAAACTCGACCAAATCAAATAGTCAACATTATTCTTTCAAAACTCCTTAATTTTTTTCATTATAGGAAATTAAGCGAATCTTTAAGCAGTCACTATATAGATTATTAGTATTATTCTTACCGTTGAAACCGAAGAAAGCATGTGTTGCTGAACCGACTTCTTGCTCAACAGTGAAATGATAGTCCAACGACATTTCTTGCATCCTCGTCAACAAGCATTCATCAGAATTTACTGCAAAAATATATAATAAGATTACTCCTAAAAATCATCCGGCTATTGTTTATTAAATTATTTAATAAGATAATTGCCTAAATGTGGCGTTATCAGAAGTAACGTCCTTCTCTTTTGTTTTTAGCTTTAATAATCAATCATATTCATATAGCTTTTCTCATTATTAATTTCACTAAGTTGGACTTATGCTTAATAAAGACAAAACAGAAAACTATTCTATAAAATACACAAACAAGTGTCGGCAAGAAAAGGCAGGTCCACAGTAGACTCGTTACTCCTACTGTATACTAACACTTTACTAATATTACTGACAAGAATGGGTTCCACACATGACATTTAAAGAAAGGCAAAAAGCACGTGGAAGGCATCAGAGTCCCGACAATTTCTAAAGACTTTGGCCTCCTACTTGTCCTAAAAACCCTACCCGACTCATTAAACTGAGGCGAAGAGATTCGTTTACACCGACGGATCCGGAGTTTCGGAGCAGATAAGAAGACATGATGTTTAGCAACATTATCTACAAGAAAATCTATTTTAAGCATTTTTGCAAATATACTTTGACCCTTAATCGCGCAACTAATCCGACCCGGTATTGTCGAGTGTAGGTAAATCTATAATCCATGCAACACGGTGTACATAACCCTGGCTAACTTATTCAATGGGCAACGGTTTTTACACGTCTGTCTAGTTGTGATTGGCTTAAGTGAACCCACTAAAAACCCATACACTATGCAGCTACTCCGCCGACACAGACATAACTAACCCTACTTCTGCAATCAGTCAATACAAAAAAACAAATAATAATAATATGTTTAATAAAAGTACAAAAATGACGAATATACCATTTCGAAAAGCCAAAAAAGTGATAGAAAAAAGAAGTATGCAAGAAAAAAAGGAAAAAAAGGCGAAAAAACATTTTAAAAACTAGTGAAGGACATATACCACCGACACCAATGCAGCTACAGAACCAAAACCACGAGCTTTCATTTAATGATCAAAACATCATTAAATGTTTCATAATACATAAACAAAGACACCGGTTCAGTAAGTATGTTGACCCTGACACCTTCACAACATTATTATTTATCAAACGTCAATTCTATTCATTTTCTATAACTAACTACTAGTCTTTATAGATCAACGGAACGAATTTAAGAAACGTAACGATCAATCTGAATTATCAAACTTAATATTATTGAATATGTTTTAATTGAATAATTATTTACCAAATCTCCACCGGGCCTGGACGAGGGCAATCTTGGGATTGTGGATGAGAAATGGAATGCTACGGCGAAGAAAATCCGGTTCAGGCTGAAAATCAGCGTCGAAGATGACAACATACTCGCAATGTTTGACATAACTGCGTTTGAGACCTTCCTTTAACGCACCAGCCTTGTAACCAACTCTGTTCTCTCTGATTTGATACCTTATATTGATTCCTTTACTTGCCCATCTTTGACATTCCAGTTCCACCATTTGCTGCACGTTTTAAGTAAAATCATTAAATCACATATTTAATTAAAAAAATCTGTTAATATTCCAAATTTTATTTACAAAATATTATTCGTAAGGAAGTAAATCTTTTGGTTTTATTTAAGAATTTTGTTTTATTTAATGGAAAGCTATATTTTCTGAAAATGGACTAAGTAATACCTTAACAGTAGGATCTGTTGAGTCATCCAAGACTTGAATCACGAGACGATCGGACGGCCACGAGAGTCCACTCGCCGCTCCTATTGATAGCTTGTAAACCTGAAAAGGCAAAAATCACGGGGAACCTTTTTCACTTTTAGTCCCTATAATTTAGCTATTTACTACGATTAAGCCCTAAACTATGGATTTATACAGAAACCCCCCCAAAATTCATATACCACCATTAAAGATTTACGTGTCTCGACTCTCGCCGTTTCGGGATTTGTAACGGCGGAGGAATATGATGAATACGTGGGGAAAAGTGATATTTGTAAAATCTAAAGCTACTTTTCTTGAAATCTTAAAACTTGGGGTAAAGAATGTAAGAAAAAAAAACTCTTAAGAAAACAGAGGAAAAAAAACAGAGCAATGAAAGAGACCTCTCGTTCGTTGAACATGGGGATTTGGACGAGGACCACTGGGAAGTTAGAGCTTCCAAGCTCTTCATCATCCTGAATAGCCTCGAACTTGTAGCGTTTGTCTGGTTTCTTCCAGAAGAGCTTGACGAGGACGATGACGATTCCCATGTAAACCCTCTCACATAACAGCATGAGAGACATGAGCAAGCAGATGTAAACCGCTAGCTGAAGAAGAGGGACAATGACTGGTGCTTTGACAAGCTCCCAGATCATGCCTAGCTGGCCTGTGATCTCCATCCTCACGCCGTCGAATGTCTCCGGTAACACAAACTTTGGTGAAACACCATCCATTTTCCTTCTCTCTTAAAGTGAAACAATGGTGGGTTTTTCTCTCTCTCTAGAATGTTATGGAAATGGGGTTTATGAAGTGGAGGAGAGAGGGAGATGGAGAGTAGAGGCTTTTGCTCTCTCTATGGTTCTAGAGAGAGAGGAAACTTGGGGAAGAGAGAGTAGAAGGAAACTGATGGTTAATGGAGAAGAGAAAGAGAAGGGATAAACCAGGAATATAAATGGTGAATTTATTTTTTTCACTTTAATTTATTTAATTTCTTCCTTTTGTAGGATATTTTTTTCCATTTTAGATTTGATTTTTTTTTGGGGATTTTGTACAGAGTAGTAAATGTTAAAAATAAAAACATAAGTGACATTTGGTTTTGTGGCCTTTGTGAGGAACTGAGGATCTATTTCAGTTAAGGAAGTTCTGATAAAAAAAAAATAGAGGATTTACTTTTTGAGTTCTTGTTCCAATGGGTAAGAAAGTGGAGAGAGATTGATTTCTAGTTAATTTTTCTTCTTAACAATGATTAACGGTTTGATGAAGTTTTAGCTTTTTACCATTTATGGAATTTTGGGTTTTTGCAGCTTTATCATTTTTTACAATCTACTTATTTTGAGTAAACTTTTAAGGACTTTTTTATTAATTTATACTTTAACTCATTCTTTTGTTATTAGGCTCATCCAATTTACTGTCTTGGAAAAAAAATTACTATCTAGAAATTTCATTTTTTCTCAAATTAAGCAGTATTTCTAGTGGAATATAATTATTTCAAGAAGTAGCGTGCACACTAAAAGGAAGGTTAACATTAAAATTTTGTATTGATTTACAATTAAAATAAATTAACAGGTGTAGAAAGAAAAAATTTAAGAAAATGTAAAGTTCTAAACATATACCACTACCATACTTCTCTAACTTTTAAACGGCCAATGCAAAAATATGGACATACCAAAAATTAAATTTGTTATATAGATGATAATATGTTGGTCATATAGCTGCAAAAATAATGTGAGAGCGAAATCTTAAATAAATACAGTTTAATATAAACAAATAAAAGTATATTACATATCATCTTATTATTTCCTTTTGCAAATAACTCATCATCATACAAACATAGTACATTGTTGTTGGATAATAACTCACGTGAAATTAAACGAAAAATATTCTTTATAGAAATGCCATTTATTAATAGATGGTAACAGAATCATCCAAACATAGTACATTGTTGTTGGATAATTAATTGAAAACCATATTTTACTAGATTGTTGCGTGGTTAGTGAAACTGAATGCTCAATGGTGTGACTTTTCAGCTTGTACACAGGAGATAGCTACAACGTCTTCCATACGTCGTATTAATTTTACGTGGTGGTGACTTTTGTTATGTATTGTATATTTCTCACAATCGTAACCACTAACCAGTACTGCATCCCGATTGATGTATAGATGAATTTTGACGATGACATATTGACATGTATCGTCGGCAAACTCCATATAATTTAGTATATCAGTGCAACGTGGATGCCGAAATTCTCTCGTGTATAGTGTGGCACGAGTTCTGAAATGCAAAATAATTTTGTTTACCCAAACAAGTGAAATGTTTTTGTTAAAGATTATTCAGTGTTTTTTATTAGTCTTGTTTTGGAAATGTTTTTTTTTAATTATACGTATTTTTATAGTCACTGCTAAATTTGTAAATGTGGGCTCTAGAGAATAACACAATATATTTATAGATAATTATAATGGACTGTGTCAAAAATAAAAATAAAAATAAATTATGGGATAATTCAAGTACTTTATTTTCAAAATAGAGTTGTTTTTTCTTCTTCTTCAATAATAATAACATTGCGGTGATTAGAACTTAGAAAGGCATTTCGCTGCCACAAATAGGAGTAATTATTGTCACCATAAGCATTTTAATCGGACTTGTACTTCACTTTCAGGTGATGCTTTTCAACTGTTTTCACGAGAAAGTTGTGTGATTAACATTTTTATGTTTCTTTCATCTTCAAAAATTAGATAACACGAAATTAGTTGAATAAAATAACTAGAAAGTGGCTAAACAAGGCAACATTCTCGTGTTTGAGGGATGACGAGGACTATTTATTGCTTGATATTGTCAGTTTTTCTGAGAGAGTTAATTACATACTCTCACTTACATCGACAAGAAAGTTATAAATATATACAATAATTAGCTCAAAATATCTTAAATTTTAAAGTGTGGAAGAATAGCATGCGTACTTGACTTTTGACCACATTCCAGTTACGTGATTTTTAGTAAAACTCAAGCCTGCATACTACAAAAGTTCAACGTTTCCATCCGTAAACTATGTAACTAGTCATCCTTTATTATCTAAACTGTCTATTACAATTGGTCAAAAGCAATTTACAGATCTTGATTTTTTCTAGTTAAAACCAATCTAGGTAGAAGTTAACCAATTTTATAAATCTAAAACCAGTGCTGACCATTTTGAGAAAAACATTTGTCAACTCATAAAAAACTTTAAAACGTAAGTTTTCATCAACTTTTTTTTCCAATTTCTACCATGTTTAGTAGCTTTGGTCATGAGTATTTTACTTTTGTAGAAACAGTTTTTCTCTTCAATAATTTTTGAAACTTAGTTATACTTATTTCAAACCGGGTATTCATAGTCAGTCATGCTCATAGTACGTCGTCCACGTGGTGAAAGTTGTTATAAGAACATTCACTCAAAAATTCCAGACAAGCCTCTATATCAAGCCGGAACTTTGGACTGAACTTTAGAAATGAAATTAACACGAAAACATATTATTTGTTCCTGAGGATGAGTTAAATAACTAACTAGATAGCATAACCCCGCGCTTAAATCATGTGGATCGTCACTATTAACTACTATTCATTAGGGTTTAAAAGTTACCACTAGTAAGTAGAGATACTCCAAATAGAAAGTATTCAAAGATAAAATCTAATGTATTTCTTTTTTTAAAGTTACTTGGGTTTACTTTTTCTTGGGTACTTTTCTCAACGTTGGAAATGGTAAACCTCTCCATTAATTCACGCAGGTCCAAAGTCCAAACATGTACAACTAAAATTTTTCTTTTAGGTACGAAAGCTCCTCAATCAAAGGACAGATGTCTGTGTGTAGATTATGTTATTTCTTACTTCATAAAATTAAGGTTGCTTTGACAAATAAGTGTAGTGGCGACGTATAAAGACACATCTTCGTGTCGACATAACGCCGATGTGTTGCTTTAAGATTTTCTTCTGATAATTTAATCAGTTTAAGCTCAAAATTTTCACATTCTACGTACATAGAACACACAGACAAATTTATTTAGATTATATATAGTTTGAGAGCGTTTAACATGTATAATGCTTTTCTTATATCAAACTGAGCAAGTTTAAATTGTGTTATCCAAAGTTTAAAAATCCGTAAAATGTAGTTTTCCTAGTGGAATAATCAAATTGATTTGCCTCCTTTTGCTTTTGGCTTGATTTACTTTTGATTTGTTTGTTCTCATTAGGAGTATAATAGAATATATATGACTTTCCGAACCAATTTATCTCTATACGTCTTACCTTTTCCTCCATTTAAGGCCTTGATTAAGTGATGCATACACTACTTTTTCTAGTGATTTATCCACGCACTACTTTTTTAGACAGGAAATAAAGATTATAATAATGATAAAATATAATTTTCTGGTTATACACACACTGTGATCAGGCCACATATATTAATATGTATAGAATAATACTAATATACATAACAGGTTATACACACTGAACTGGCCACATACAAACATACTGGATTAGGTGACTAGTGACTGATGATTCTTATATGAGTTGACTCAATTACTAGTGAATATAACATTTTAATTTTTAAAGATTATTATTGGAACTCCAATTACAAAGAGCTCTCTATATTACATACAACAAAGCCCACATGGGCTTAAGATACACTTGGAACCCTCTCTGCAGAATCTCCATAACTGTGACAACAACTGTCCATCATCTCTTGAAAAGAGCAAACCCCATTTTCAGTTACGTTGTAATGTCTGATTCCCTTTGTATATAATGTGACAAGTTTCATTGTATGATAAGACTTCAGGCATCATCAGACTTGATAATAGGTTTTCTAAAGTTTCAGGTAAATAACAACTTGAGTTCCTCTAAACGTGCACTTCGTACTTCTTGATCTGTTAAAGCCCCTGAGATCATTCTCTGTTTCCTCGCCTGAACCACTTCCATTCTCTCCTCAACTGTTCCCTACGTTTCACAAATGCAATACAAATATTCCCAACAAGTTTAAGATAGCATCAAAGATAAGTTTTATATGGGTGCACGAGGATTCGGTGGCTGAGAAAGAAGAAGGTACCTTAATGATGAATCTTCTGATTTTGACTTCCTTAGTCTGTCCTATACGATGGATACGCATAACAGCTTGTTCCTCTACTGCTGGGTTCCACCATGGATCCTACACAACACAATTTGGTTTACTTTCTACTGAATCTGCTTCAAAACCTATGTTGTATAGTGCAGTACACTATTTGACAAACTATTACATGATCTGTAAGGGACATTAATGGCATACCATGACAAAAGCATTGGACGCAGCTGTTAGATTTATCCCGACACCACCAGCTTTTAGAGACATCAACATTACCTATACAACAGTTAAATAAGAGAAATGTCAAATAAATTTTCGAAACTAGAAAATATTAATTTTGAACATTTCATCAAATGTAATGCGGCTACACCAACCATGATACTGCCATCTTCAGAAAATTGTTTGAGGACTTTTTCCCGTTGCTGCTGGTTTAGCGTGCCATCCAGACGAACAAATGAAATATTGTTTCTGAAAACGAAAAAAATTGATTGAAAACATTTTTTCTTTCTGATTACTGCCATAGCAAGCCAAGTAAATGTTATACCGTGAGAGGGGAATTTGGAGGAGATCTAGAAAAGCAGTCCACTGGCTAAAGATAATACTCTTAGAGCCTGAAGACCGAAAACTTTCAAGCTCTTGCAGAAGAGCAGTGATTTTGGATGATTCTACCCAATTCTTCTCCACGTCCACTTGGAATCTACTTTCAGTTGGTGCTGTGATGAGTTCTTGTTTGCTTACAGTTTTCCTGCCAAACAAGATTCATCATTATTGACGAAAGCAACATCAATGACATCAAATGAAAACTAGTAGTAGCAGGAAGAAGAATTTCAAGATACCTACACACAGGACATAACCCAGAAGAAGAATTTCGCCAACTTGCCAAGAGACACTCACGACATAATCTATGAGCACATGGTGTTAAAACAGCATCCTCAAAAGCTTCAAGGCATATTGGACACTCTCCTTGCTCTCCTTTGCTCAGTTCCTCTACCACCTCCTGAACAAAAGCAACTGATGGTACGTCTTTTCCTTCCTTTTCTAGACCACAAGACTTCCCACCAAGAAAACGTTTGGCGAGCTTTTTCAGATCAGAGTATTCCGCTGTATCCCCTCGACTGTGTGCATCAAAAAAAGGGCAGTTAGAAACAACAATATGGCAAGTGTAATAGATATGGAAGCCCTAGATATTAAAGCCAGCACTGTGTATTTTCTACTTAAATACCAAGTAAGGGCATGCAAGCACATACCTCATTACTAGAAATGGGTGATCACAACACTGTCGAAGACGCAAAAGCAGTTCTAGGATTGAAGCATAATTATGAAGAGCTTTCCCTTGTTCAACAAATTGATCAAATTTCACCTGAAAAGATCCATCAGCATCTGCAGTACAAGGCATCTTCAAAGAAAATAAAGAATGATGAGTACAAATAATACCTTCGATCTTTTGAACAGCGCATCGTAGAAGTCCCTCTCAGACTCCGAGAGCTCACAGTAAATGACCCGTGCATCAGCAGGGGGTAGTACAAGAATCGGCCTAAAATACAATAAAAACATAATTCAGACTAACCTAGGAAACTTACAGGAAAATATTAACTTCTATAAGCATTAAGACTCTTTTTTTTTTGTAGTATTCCCACCTTCCTTCTCGATCTGTGCTAGACTTGGTCCTCCTAAGCATGATAGGTTTTAAGATAGACTGAACTAGCTTTAGCCCTCTCTCATCTCCCTCTTCAAATGGCTTTTGAACAAGTTTATTCCACCTATAAAATGTCCAAAACCAGCAAGCTTCAGTCATTTCAAACCAAAGGTAATGTGTTACCAACAGTATATAGATTAAGAACCCTTACCATGCCCAAGTTCCCCATGGTTCAATCCTCAAAAATCGTAGAAGGCTATATAAATCCTCCAAAGTATTCTATTAAGAAGGTAACATGATAAGTGATCACAAAGTCCATAATATTATGACCAAACCATTATCCACCATGCATTTAAAGGAGCCAAGATATGATGCCAGCAGAAGAAAAAGATTAATCACCTGAATAGGAGTACCAGTAAGACACCAACGTCGGTCAGAAACCAAAGCTGCTGCAGCCAAAGATACTTGGCTTTTTGAGTTTTTGATGGTATGTGCCTCGTCAAGAACAATCCTAAACCATCGAACTGCATAAAGTCCTTCACTCTTTGATGAATTCTAAGAAGATTAAGAAACAACAAAGAAGTTAAGAATAGGTTCTTGCGATGCGTTTATAAACTATGTCCATGGGATAGTACATGACCCAGAAAAGAGTTTTAAATGACAGCTACCTCTGAGAAAAATTCGGATGTTAGAGTCCCATATGTGGTGATGACAACATCACTCTGGGATAGAAATTTTGCTTCCTTTGGCCTCGCGGAGCCGTAATGAAGATATACAGATAGGGACCCAGGCTTAGCATGCATTTCAATCTCTGACTGATCATAAAGCAGGAGCAATAAAAGTCAGATAGTAGAAGGAAAGATTAATAAAGACAACAGTTTTGACAGACAACCAAACTAATGTGTCAAGAATTGAAAGAATTATTAGCATCAAACGTAGATAATACCTTCCACTGGGCTAAAAGTGTCATCGGACATACAATTAGGTTACCACCATTTTCAAGGGCACTTTTCTGTTCCGGAAGCTTATCAAAACCTGGAAATTTAGTTGCCTTCATTAAAGAACTAGTAAACTCATCTACAGAACTGCTGATCACTTTGTCTCCTTCATTAATGGGGCAGAGAGACCCGGTTGAGGCAGCTTTCCATGAATGGGCAAGCATAAGGGATATGGTCATTACAGTCTTCCCGAGACCCATTGCGTCAGCTAGAATCTACAAAAGTGTTTGACATTATCTTATTACAAAACAGCTATATAACAAAGTGACAAAATCCAGATGATAAATCAAACTATTGAGGTCATACTCCTCCTCTTGCCATTTGAAGTGTGCTAGGAAAGTGTATTGTAGCATCACCAGTGAAAGAATTCAGGTAGATAACAAGTTCCCTCCTATTGAAATAAAACAGATATTAAATATCTCATTTGACTCTCCCTAAAGTTGGCACACAATAGAAACAAATACTTACTTGTCTGCTAAACAGTATGCTTCCCAACATGGGTGAAGCATTGTTGCTGCTTCATCAGTGCAATTTCCTTTCTCCAGTTGGGTCATCCAGTGAAGTGCCTGCTTTTGATATGCACGAAGCTCACACAGAAGTTTATCTGGAGTTTCCATTTCCTGTTGCAAAAGTTCTCACGTATTTAGAGTTTCTAATGTCGAATATAAGTATGCAAACAGTCTTGGAAATGAGTATACCTGTAATCCAGAACTGTCCCCAACACCAACAATGTTATCAAGATCACCATCGCTGATACAATGCTCATTTTCATCTCCTTCTGCATTTTGATTCAGATTCTTGACCTTGTTTAACTGAAGCAACGAAGTAGAAACGGAATCCTATTTCCAAATGAGTAAACAGCAAATGACAAACTTGACAAGCAATAAGCCGGAGATTAAGATGCTGATATGATAAGCAACTTTTACCTTGGAGCTCAAAGGTCGCTTCCGAGTGGACAAATCCTCAGGGGTGAACTCTGCCTAAATAAAATGAAGAAAGAAAGAAACATTTTCAGACATATATTAGTGAATATGAATAATTTTTTGCAAACTATGGAAGTAAACTGCAATCTATCAAACACTCAGCAAATCTTAAGACTTACAGGCAAGGACAATCCATTACCTTCTTAAAGGGAGTCAAACCAAGTAACCGCAAGAGGTTTGGGAGAGGATGGAATATAGATTCATCTGCCGTATTACTCGCTACCTTAAGTGACGTCGCACTATGCTTTTGAAACATGGAACTATTAATGTATACGCTGTAACAAACAAACAAAAAAATACACCACTTCAAAAAAACTAAACCACCTTTCCCGAAATAACCAATCCAAACACAATAGCTTATACCATATACCTTACTGAAAGAAGAATGGTATCCATAATGCCTAACGCTTCAGGCGCCGACTTGCATCTCCCTTCAATCCTAACCTTCTTGTCCCTCACAAGGGGTAGAAGACACCGTGCCCACTCATTAGGTATCCTCCCAATCTGCCACAAATAACCACTCATAAATACAAAAAAAAATTTAACAAATTAAAAGAACATGACTTTATCCAACACACCTCTCCTGAATCCTTTGTAGAGAACCTAACGATATCAGAAGCCCCACGCGAAGAACCTGCCTTCCCCCTTCCAAATCTCTTCACAGGCGTTGTAGTCTCAGAGTTCGATGCTTTACTACTCGGAAACGTGAACAACAACTCATCACCAGCCTTCAATCTCCTTCCTTTACACGTCGACAATCCAGACAACTCTGAACATCCAACGAACCACCAACACTCATCATCCCCTGAAACACTCTCATCTTCTTCTTCTTCCTTTTTCCCTCCTTCACTAAAAGGACAGACCTTTAAGCCTTCCTCGACTCTCTTCCCTCCATTAACACCCTTCGGAGTCGAATTAGCGGCGACGGCGATGGCGGCGGAGGGTGTATCGTTAGGTTTGCTGAAATTTGGAGTGTCGAAGATTATATTGATGGCAGCCGTTGGATCGAGATTCGCCATGTGGAGGGCTCTGATTATGTCCATGTCTGAGTAATCGGAGCCGACGACTGATCTGACGGTGGAGAGTAGATGATCTGAAACTTTCGTCCCCATTTTCAAAAACCCTAGAATTCAATTTTGTTTTGGGGAAATTTTGAAATTAGAGAAATTGAGTGAGGGGTTGTGGTTATAGACGCCGGAGAAAGATACCCAATAGAGAAAGGAGGTAGATTGACGACGACGGCGGACGAAATCAAACCGGACCCCAGTAACGCGCGTAAAGTAGCGACGGGGTCTTTTCACGTTCCCGCCATTATATTTTATTTTTATTTTAAAGTGGTGGAAAAAAGAGGAAAATACAAAAAACGACGTCGTTTAGGGGAGATCCAATGGGTCTGGATTCGGATCTCTCCAGAATCCAACTTCCCGCCAATTTATTACTTTTACTTTTAAAGCGGTTAAAAATAATAAAAAGAAAAACATAAAAAACGACGACGTTCGTAGATATCCGTGTAACCCGATTCCCGAGTTGAACTCGTTTCAATAGACCACAAAAAAAATCTCAGAAGCGAGGAAGTGGAGTGGATCCAATCGTCTCTCTCGACACGATTCAAAGCTCATCTCTTTCTTAAACTGCTTCCAAGTTCAAATGGATGTTATCAGACTCTAACCAAGGTTTTTCCAAGTTCAGATTTTGCAATCAAAAATCTCAGATTTACCTTAGATTTGATGTGATTATTATTGCCTTACTTTGAAAAAAGCTTTGCTTTGAAAGGGGGGTTTGAGGTTAGTTTTAGATCTAGGGATTGATGGAAGAAGGGAAGGTGGGTAGACCTAGAGGTAGGCCTAGGAAACGGACAAGGCCAGAGGATCAGAATGGTGTCTCTAACAGAGGAAAGAGACTTGCTTTGGAGATGAAACCAACAGTGCCAAGATCGTTACTTTCTCTTTATGTGTTGAAAGAGTTTGATGAGAACAGAGTTTCTCTTGGGAAGGTAGTTTCGTATAGGTCAGGGCTGTACAGAGTTGAGTACGAGGATGGTGTCTTTGAGGATTTGAAAAGTTTTTATCTTCGTCGGTTGATTATTGAGGATAGTTACTTTGATGAGGAGTTACGTTGTAGAAGAGATAAACTCGATGAGTATATAGTAAAGGAGGATGAAAAGAGGTTGGAGCTGCAAAATCAAGTAAATGGAGCTGAGGAGGTGCCTACATGTACTACTACTAGCTCAGGTTCTGTGGAAGGTGAGTGTGAAGATCGGAGAGGTCCAGATTTGGAAACTATGTCTCCTCTTGTTTTGGTTCCGGAGGTGGATTTGCCTTGTTCTTCAGGGACTATTGGTGTCCCTGAGGAGGGTGTAATGCATCTGTTATCTGTGTATGGGTTCTTGAGATCATTCAGTGTTCAGTTGTATATCTACCCGTTTGGGTTGGATGAGTTTGTGGGAGCGTTGAATTTCTTGGGGGCGAATTCGTTGCTGGATGCTGTTCATGTTGCGTTGATGAAGGCACTCAAGGGTCATCTTGAGAGACTGTCGTTAGAAGAGTCTGTAGTGGCTTCAAACTGCTTGAGGTCAGCGCATACAACTCTCGTTGTTTAGAGTGGTCAACATATGTCTCTGATAACTTATTTTCTTGATTTTGTAACTCTCTGTCTTGCTTTCCAGTGGTGTTTTAAAGTTAACTATCCTATATGCTTAGTAGTTCAAGTGCACTAAACCACAGATTTAGTTTGTTGGGTATCTGATTCTGAACTTCATAGAAGCATACTGACATTATTTTCCAAGCTCATTAATTGTTTTTTCTTCTTTTCTTTCTTATAACAAACCTTTTATAGCAAATGAGAGAAAAGGTCCTCTGGCTGTAGTAGAGGGACTGAAAATAAGGCTCTTATTAATAGTTTAGGCAGAGCTTGTTTTAGGATCTCTTAGTGGATAACAATTCAGAGATTTTGTTGCATTCTCATCTGCAGGTGCATTGATTGGAGCTTGCTCGATGCGCTAACTTGGCCTGTTTATTTGGTTCAGTACTTTTCTGCCATGGGACATGCACGTTGGCCTCAATGCAGTGTTTTCTATGAATTTGTTGTGGAGAAGGAGTATTATTCCTTACCCGTAGTGATCAAGTTGAAGATCCTGCAAATTCTGTGTGATGACGTTTTTGATGTAGCAGATTTAAGAGCTGAAATTGATACTCGAGAAGAATCTGAAGTTGGATATGATCCTGATGGAGTTACTGCTGATCTTCCTGACAATGGACCTAGACGGGTCCACCCTAGATTTGCTAAAACCTCAGCTTGCAAGGAGAAACATCTTAGTAGTGAATTTGTTGCAGTGAACCATGGGACAAGCTCACTGTCCGAGTCAAAAGAATTGATTTCAAGATGTACTGATGGTGGTCCTAATGGAGTTAGCTCAGATCTGGATGGAAACAGTGATGAATGTAGGCTTTGCGGCATGGATGGAACGTTGCTGTGCTGTGATGGATGCCCTTTAGCATATCACTCAAGATGCATTGGCGTGGTCAAAATGTATATACCTGACGGGCCGTGGTATTGTCCAGAATGCACTATTAACAAAATGGGTCCAATGATTGCTCATAAAACGTCACTAAGGGGAGCAGTGTATTTTGGCGTGGATCCACATGGGCGGCTCTTCTTGGGTACATGCAACCACTTACTTGTGTATGCTTTCATCGCCTTATCTAAGATAATTTTCTTTTAAATTATGGAAGTAGAGCTGATCTTTCAGTTCTGTATCTTCATACTTGTCTAAGAGTTTTCTCAAAGTGGAAAATGCATATTGCTTGAATTATTTTGTTGTGAACGCTGATGAATATTTCTTTTATATCGCAGGCTTAATATTTCTGTACACACGGATGCCTGTATCAAATACTACACTGTCACTGACGCTCCAAAAGTTGTAATGGTCCTCTTGTCTGCAACGAACCATAGGCTGGAATATCTGAATATATGCAAGGCGATCTCACAGTACTGGGATCTGCCCGGAGGTGTGGTCTCTCATTTAAGAGCAGTGGAGACTGATTTAGTAGCTCACATGCAAAAAGAAGGGGATACAGAGGTGTCAGACCTGAGTAATCCTGAGAATGCAAGTAGTTCCAGTAGAAATAATATTCAAAATGTGTTTGGCCTCTGCGCATCTGCTTCAGGCTATGCTGGCGGTCCTGTTTTAGGTAAGAATATGGTTGCTGGAATTACATACAAGGGTTTAACATTTAAACCCCACGCATACATTAATCACTACACAAATGGAGAAATAGCTGCATCAGCTGCTACTACTTTGGCTGTCCTATTGTCAGAAGAAACCCATGAACCTGATCAACACAAGTTTAGTAATGCCAAGAAAGCTGCCTCAAGTAACATTTTGCTACAGGTGAAAGCATTTTCGTTAGTTGCCTCGAGTTTCTTCTGGCCAAGTCCTGATAAGAAGGAAATCACCAGGGAAAGGTGTGGTTGGTGTCATTCTTGCAAACTCACATCAGCTAGTAGGAGAGGATGCATGTTAAATGCAGCTGTAACAGGGGCCACCAAAAGCGCTGTGAAAATCTTTAGTGGTCTTTTTCCTCTAAAGAACGGTGAGGAGGTGCTTTCTAGTATTGCAGCATATATACTATACCTCGAGGAAAGCTTACATGGTCTCATTGTGGGGCCATTTCTCAGTGAGAGTCTTAGGAAACATTGGCGTAAGAAGATAGAGGAGGCCTCAACATGCAAAGCGATGAAAGCCCTCCTGCTTGAAGTAAGTGATTTTTTTTTTCCTTTCTAAAACATTTATGTTCTTATCCATTTTCTTTTGCGATATAAATGTGTACATTTCTTATAATCTGCTTTGTTCAGATTTGATATCGTCAACAATATGGTGATATGTTAGCGTTCAATGAGTTGATGTGTTTTCATTAGCAATTTTTTTTTAATGCTTTCATTAGCATAATATGGTTTGTTATGCTTGTTTGCAGCTTGAGGAAAATATTTGCAGTATTGCTCTGTCAAACGATTGGCTTAAACAAATGGATGATTGGTTAATAGAACATTCTATTTTTCAAAGCGCTCGAGTTACTGTTGGGGCCACACAGAAACGTGGACCTAGTAAGAGGAGGCAGAGGAACCAGGCTGAAGTTACAGCCGAAGGTTCTAATGATGATAGCTTCACTTGGTGGCGAGGAGGGAAATTATCAAAAGTTATTTTTCTGAAGGCAGTCTTGTTGAAGCCAACGATAAGGAAAGCAGCTTGGCAAGGTAACCTTTTTTGGCTGAACTTTTTGTGCTTGTGGTTTTACAATTCTAGTATTAATTTTTTGATACTTCTACGAGTGATATCCTATTTGATTTCACTCTCGGGATGATGCTAAGTTGTTTGTTCTTTCATTAGGTGGTTTGAAAAAGCTTCCTGAATTTAATTATGGTGATGGTTCTTACATTCCTAAAAGAAGTAGGCGGTCTATTTGGAAAGCTGCAGTTGAAAGTAGCAAAAACATTTCTCAACTTGCTCTTCAGGTGTCTTCTATCATCAATTGTTTTTCAAATGATTGTGTTTCTATGTTTATTTGCTGTTCCCCTGAAACTCAACTGAATCTCGGCCAGGTTAGGTACCTTGACATGAGTATAAGATGGAGTGAACTTGTACGCCCAGAGCAAAACGTGCAAGATGTTAAAGGTCCAGACACAGACGCCAGTGTTTTTAGGAACGCTAGTATATGTGACAAAAAGATCATAGATAACAAGGTTAGATATGGAGTTGCCTTTGGAAACCAAAAACACCTTCCATCTCGTGTCATGAAGAATGTCATCGAAGTCGAGAAAACGGAAGATGGAAATGAAAAGTTTTGGTTTGCTGAAGCACGCGTTCCCTTATATTTGATCAAAGAATATGAAGAGAGATTGCATAGGTTTCATGTGCCTTTTATCAACAAGCCACCAGAAAGATTATCAAAGCTACAGAGAAAGCAACTGAAAGCTTCTCGAGCAAACATCTTTTCTTATCTAGCCTCTAGGAGGGACAACACGGAGAAGTGCTCTTGTGCCTCATGCCATCTTGATGTTTTATTGAGGTATTTTCTTTAGCTCTCTTCACCTTTCAAGATATAGACTTGTTTACATCATTGACTTTTGTTCTCGCTCCCTACATGTGTACAGGGATACTACAACATGCAGTTCTTGTCAAGGTAAATTACTCCTGCAGAAGCCACTTAAAGATGAAGAATTGGTTGTGATTTAAGTGTGGAATCTTTTTTTTTTTCCTCTCAGGTTTCTGTCACAAGGAATGTACTACTATGAGCACACAACACACAGCTGGGAAGGTTGAAACTATGGTAACCTGCAAACGGTGCTACCTTGCTAGAGCTCGTTTACTAATCAATAACAATCACAGACATCCAACAACACCCACTGTCCTGATCAATGCACAACATCAAAACGTAGTCACTCCTGTCATTAAGACCCAGATTAAGCCTCAGCTACCATCTCCCAACACACGAGACAAGGCTTCAGGAGTTAAACAAATGACTCCTGATTCTAAAATGGTACCCGAGAGTAAACACAAGACATTGTCTTGGGGAGTCATATGGAGGAAGAAGAGCTCGGAAGACACAGGTGTTAGCTTCAGACGTCAAAATGTTGTGTTGGCTGAACAATCTGATCAGCCGAATCCGGGACCAGTTTGTTGGCTATGCAAACTTCCCTATAATCCTGGTCAAACATATATCCACTGTACAAGCTGTGACAGTAAGAACAATTCTGAATTTGTATACTTAAGTGTAACTATTTTGATTCTTATAAATCTAATCCTAGCATCTGAATACAGAGTGGTACCACATTGAAGCAATTAAGCTCGAGGAGTCAAAAATCCCTGAAGTTGTTGGGTTCAAGTGTTGCAGATGCCGTCGTATACGAGCACCTGATTGCCCTTTCATGAATCCCAAACTCAAGGAAGAGAGACAGAAGAGAAATGCATTCTTCCAGCGCCAGAGACATAAGAAAGGAAATAATACCGGAATGGATTCTGATTCTGAAATAATGTCTGAACCAAGAGACTCGGTACCCTCTACTCCCTCCTTTCCCCTCGAAGATGCGTTTGTTCCTAAGGATTTGGATGGTGAATGGAATGGCGATGGTTCTGTGCCGGGACCCTGGAAGCTACCAGTTAGGAGACAAGTGAAACGTGAAGACACTGAAGTGAACAATAATCTTTCTTATAATGACTTCTCACCGCCTTTTGTGAAACCAGAAGTGGAGCCAACATTGCCTGTCATGGAATGTGATGCATCTGACAGCAACAACAACAACATGGTTGAAGGAGAGCTAATGTTTGACTACCAAGACATAGAATTCGAACCCCAAACCTATTTCTCGCTGACCGAGTTGCTTACAGCAGATGATAGTGGGCCTAGTGGCCAGTGCAATGGATATGACTATGACAAGGATGCTTCAGGAAACACTGAGAACCCAAACCCTCAGGTTGAGGCAATGGGACAGTGGAGAGCATTTCTCAATGACAATACAAAACCATGTCAGATATGTATGCATGTGGAGCCAGGGCCTGATCTCACATGCCAGACTTGTAACATAACAATACATTCCCACTGCTCTCCATGGGAGGAGGAATCTATTTGCACCGGAGGTAACTGGAGATGTGGTCCCTGCCGTGAGTGGATGTAGCCGTGCGAGTTTCCTCCTTCCTAAGTTAAGTTACCATTTAATTTTTATTTAATTTTTGTTGTTTTGTAAGTCTGTCTGCTTGTAGAAATATTTGGTGAATACTAGGAACATGTATTGAAAAGAAGTAAATTAAATTCACTCCTTGGAGTGGTATAAGAAAAGCTCATATTTTTTTTTGCTGTTGGTTCTATACCTCTTGTACTGCAAGTACTGCCAAGGTGTCTTTTTACTTGGGATTGAGACGATATTTTCGTAATACAAACATATATGAAGTTTGGGAATATACATTGAAGTTTCGAAAAATTCACATAAAAGGATCATGGAGAAACAGATTGAACCGAAAAAATCTAGAGGGAGGCGTTTGGCCTTGCCGATGTAAACATATTCTTAATCCCTACCATTTTTAATGTCCATAAAGGATCTTAAGATATTCTCGATCCCTACCTTTTTATATGACTTTCTTGAACACATATAGAAAGATATTATCTTTTAATCTTACATTTTAGATACTGTTATTTTATTGATGTTTAATATGTCCAGCACAGGGAGGCGTTTGGCCGATGTAAAAGTAGAACCTTTCAGGATGCGTTGAAGACAGTGATGATTTTGTAACGTGCGTTGGAAGACAAACTGGTCAAGAAGAAAACAAGAGACAAGAAAGAGAGAGTTTGAGTGTGTAATCAACTTTCACTGGGTTGTGTCTGAGTGATCCGCAAACTATTTTAAGAAACTAAAATCTAGCATCTCTGAGTTTGAAAACGAGTATAGCGATCGGTCTGCACCATTATGTTAGAAATTATAATTTGTAAAAGATTATCATAGGTTTTAGTTGGTACATTGTTGAAATTAATAATATTTAGCTATGATACTAGATCGTTGTTAGATACCAATATTTGACAGCAATATAACTGAATAAAAAAAAATTATTTCAAAATCATAGTGTGATTGATATCCATACAAAACAACCAGAAACAAAACTTTAGGACCAAGCTAAACACCAAATACATAGTGAACCATATATTTCAAAGCCGTCACCAATCCCATCAAAGAGCTCTCACCCAAATCCTCTACGGACGAACTAGGGTTTATTACTTCATGCATATCCGGAGATGAATCTACCTCCTTCTCCCACAAGAAAGCACCCATAGCAAACTGTTTCTTGCAAGACAAGTCACCATGATCTGTAGTTAGACCATAAAGTTTGAGAAGTCGATCAAGTTCTTCCTCCGACATAGCCTCGTAGTCTTCCTTGGTGAAGCGTGGGTAGTGAAGAGGCATCTGGAACGATGACCAAGAAGCAACCTCTCTGTTGTCTAACTGATCACGGTGGTATGGAGCCAATGGTTTCTTCACGACATCATCTGAGTTTGTGTTGATGGTTTGTAGTTTGTCGCCGAAGATGAGAGTAAGCTGTGAAACCCTTGACATTGTTGCGTGATGAATACTGTAACCTTTCGATTTTTTAAATGACAAAAGAAAGTATTAAAGCCGCAATATATAGTGATTGTGTAGATGAGATAAATGGAAATTTTCTTTTTTTACACTAAATGAAAAAAATGGAAAAACGTTTTCGTTTTCCTTTTTTTTTTGTGACATCGTTTTAGTTTTTCCTATTTTAATGATACAAAACGTCAAATTATTATTTGCATACTAGTAAGGAAATTGGAAAGTCTTGTACCGGTCCGGTTAGAAGAATTCGGTTCAGATCATGAACCAGATTCTTTCTCTAGCTCTTGGTAAATAACCTAATCACTTGACGACATTCTCTAAGGCTGGTTTAACTACTGAACGCCGGTTTGGATACCGCTTCGTATAAAACCGAGCCGGTTTAGTTACTGGACGCCGGATAATTTAGCCCAATCTACAAACTGCATACCGCCATATACATTGTTAGCGAACCGGACTCCAACCGTAAACGCCATGGCGACCACAGGAATGCGTTTGACCGCTGTAGAACCTTCCACGACGCGTTCAAGTCCGTTGATGATTTGGTAACGTGCGTTGGAAGATAAGCCAAGGAACACACCTGATCAAGCATACAAGTTATAGAGTGAGCCTATGTAAGCAAACAACAATGTACAGAGACACCTTCACACTTGTCTCCATAGAACCGGAATCTATTAGTACAAACACGAGGAACAATCTAGCTGATACTGTCACCGAGGATTTGTAAGCATAATAACGATACTTGTGTATCAAGCAATGGCATTTAGGTTCTTTAATTAGAAACTAGACCCGTTTAATAAACTGATGACTGATATAAGAAGTTAGAGATGGTAAAGTAAGACTAACCCCAGAGAGCAGCACTTTTGAATAGTGGTGGAACAGGGATGTCTTCTTCTGATTTCTTTATACCCCTATATTGACATAGAAGCCAGACCATATAAAACAAAACAAAAAAGACACTCAAAAGGTTCATCTCGTGATTGAGAAGTAGTTAAAGAATACCGTTTTGCCGTCATGATCAGATTTGCAATTCCCTGGCCGATGAGACCGCAGCCAAATCCAACCGAACCATACAATAGCCCCTAGATAACCACACCAATAAGTAAAAACCTAAGGCATGTAAGGAAGATATACAAAGAACATTGCTTCTCCATACCTTGTAGAAGAAAGTTGCAATACGCTGGTTAACCGAGAATTTACAACCCGGTCTTTCAGCTTCAAAAACACTTCATAACCCCCAAAACAAAAACCGGTATAAGTAACATCTTAACCGATTTGTCCATTAAATGAAGCTCTGAAGGGTGACAGTTTTTACCTGCTAGGAAGAGCTGCACAAGAACGTCTAAGACCCTTAAACAAACCTGTAGATGAAGCAACAGATGTCTTCCCGATACGCGCATGAGGAGCCAAAAGCCCAACCAAAGCAACATCAACCACAAGACCAACCAAAAGATCAGCAGCATACAACTCAAACTCACTCCAAAACTCTTCCCCTCTCTTCTTCACTTCCGCAAACGTTGCACAACAAGAATCTATCGCTATCTACATCATCAAAACCCCAAGTCCCAACAAAACCAAAATCTTTAACACTGATTCCACAATCCCTAAAAGCTTTTGATCTTTTCACAAAACAAACCTCGGTTCCAACTTTGAACAGAAACGAAGGATCTGCAAGCATTCTGTTACGTAGCACAGAACATGTCCTCATCAGAAACCCAAGCGGCCACACAGATCCCTGTCAAAAAAACCATCACCCTCAAAAACATAATTACTAAATTTCCCCAAAAAAATAAAAATAAAAACCAAACAGCTCCCTGTCAAAAAAACCATCACCCTCGAAAACATAATTACTAAATGTCCCAGAAAAAAAAAACAAACCTGAAGATGGAGATAACGAAGAAGAAACAGTTTCCTAATCCCAACAGACTTCGCCGCCTCCAACATATCATCCGGTAATATAATCCTTCTCCTCTCTGTCTCTTTCATCACTTCTTCTAATTTCAGTAACGGACCAAACTCCTTCTCCTCTTCCTCCTCTCCATCATCATCATCTCCTCCGCCGTCTCCATTTCCACCGTTACTTCCACCGTCATAATCTCCGCCGTCACAGTCGAGCTCCAAGTCGCTAAAGGTCTCGTCTTTGGATCCGGTATAAGTCCATTCCGGCACCGATCTGCCGCCGGAGATTCCCGAGCATCGAGTTGTCAGTTTCGGAGAAGAGTACAGCTCGGAGCTCCAACGGAAACAAATGGAGGTGGATTCTTCAAAGGTTCGAAAGGCTCTGCATTGATCACGAGGCAGCTCTACAGTGTTTGAAAGGTGGGAGATTTTTAAGGATAGAGACATTTATTATTATGATCCCAAAAGATCTGATCTTGAGCAAGAAAGGCTTTAGAGTTTTGGAAGTAAAAGAGGAACAAGAAGAAGGCGGAGTGATGTATGTAAGAGAGAGATTTATGGTGACAAAGGGGTTACAAGTGGCGACACTGTAATGGTCAAATCAATAATAAAAGTCAAAACATGAACACTTAAGTTTAAAAAAGAAAAAAGAATGTTTCGTGAACTCAAATCTGGTTAAGGCCTTGATTAATTTGAAGGCATTGGTTTTTTAGCCCAGGTTTAGCTAAACCAGAGTTGGTCCAAGTTAATTACTGGTCGGTTTTTAATGTGTTCTTTCAAATGTTGAGATGATAAATTTTTTTGCTAAGATGCAAATATCATATTAACGATGAAAAGGTTACAATAATGAAAACCTAGAAACAAAAGCAGAGCAACAAAAGAAAGCTTGAGATTACTCATTTTGAAAGAGATATATACTCTATCGAAGCCAAAGAGACAAAAGGAGGGTTGATAATGATGCTGTCTTGTGCCTATAATTGTGTTTCAGACTTCCCCATCAAATCCACGAGACACTGCTGCAGGGGAATATAGAAATTTGGTGTGTGGTGATCTTTACGTATAGTCACACATGCTGATCTTAACTCGTAAACATCAATTATCTCTTCTTCGTTTTGGCAGCTCTCTCTGTTCTGGATTGCTACTGATTTTGGACTTCTATTAAATTGTATCCCAAATTTGTTATGATAATAAATAAATAAACAATTTCCCAAAATAAACTTCATTCTCAGGAAGAGAGATTAATTTGAGCTAAACATTGCTTAAAGCTCATATCACTTGTTTGTTTGTTTGTTTATTCACATTCCATTACTAACTAGAAAACTTGACAAAAAATGAAAAACAACCCAAGGTCTTAAAATGATAAAGATCATAATAAGTCATGGCATCGTGTATTCTCCACTTGTTTAACATGTATTTAAGTAACTATTGTTTTATTGAATGGAGAATGAAGAGAAAATTGTAGTAAACTTGTTATTTAAGTCTTTGGGATCCAACAATTGCTATCATGACAAATTAAGCTTTGAAGAGGGATCTCAATTGACATCAAACACACATTTTTTTTTTGGATCCGGACCATTTGTGGTATCAAAAGCTCCTATATTTGTTTTGATTCGGACTACAATTTGTGGTATCAAAACTTCTCTTCTAAAAAAAGTCCTCCTCGTGTAGTGCATGATGAGTTGCAGAAGTTGAAGCATGTTATGATGAATGAATTCAAACGTCTGCAGCAAATCATGAGTTGTCCGGTGAAAATTAAAAAAAAAACTATCAAAATCAAGGCTGATGAAGACTTGATGGTAGGCTGTTCAAGCTTTGCTTCTTTACCAAGAAACAAAGAGTTATTTAAAGAACCCATTGGCGTGTCCCATGATGAAGCTCGGAATGCACAGGTTTGGATCTGGAACATTGGTCACAAAACTCATTGGCCTGCCAATTCTGCTCCGACGCCATGAACCACTCACCCCAACACCAAAGAAGAACCAGTTTCTGGTAATTCAACCTCCACTACTACGTGATAAAGAAGTTGCACAATCCTATGTCGCTATGGAGAAGAAAAATAACAATCAAAAAACGCTTGTAATGTTGTGTCGAACTTGAGACAAGGGTAGTGTATTGATAAGATCATAACAAGTCATGGCATCGTGTGTTCCCCACTTGTTTAACATGTTCCATACTTGGGAGTTATTTAGTTGTCTTTCTTTGTGTATTTAAAAAGCTATTATTTACTGAATGGAGAATAAAGAGAAAATTGTAGTAAACTTGTTCTTTTAAGTCTTATGGATCCAACATAAAACAAACAGAAAAATCATTCCCCAGGAATTTAATCGTTTCTAACAAACTCAGATAATGAAACATGAACCCAATATTTTGTCAAAAGAGAAAAAAAAAACATGAACCAATAATAGTGATAATAGTAAATTCGCTCACAAGAACCTAAGATTCTCAATGTGACCTGCATTACCAATTAGCACACCGAACCCATCGATAGGTCTGAGATCACCATCCTCCATTCCTCGGATCTCCACTTCTCTTATATTCTTTGTATTAAAATCACTATAACAGACACGAATTGGTAGACTAAACATCTCAGAAAAGGCCCAATGGATCCCATCTTGAGGCACTACGGAAACCCCATGTGAAGTTCCCCACCGTTGATAAGGAAAGGCATACGTCATGCTCGACCATTTTTTTTTCTCAACATCCTCAAGAACCCATAATGTCACCAATTCTTTTGTGCAAGAACGTACTAAACGGCCCAGTTTACCATTGTAATTTATAAGAGCTGCATTGTATGCTGCCGAGGGATACGACCTTTTGGGTGTTTTAATAAACTCAATCTTCTCAGATCTAACATCGAATCTAACTATTCTTGACTGACCAACTCTGTAGTATAGAGCACCATCAATGCATATCTGTCCAGAGAATACAGATTGGTAATTATCTCTTGTCGTGTTCTTGATCTTTCTCCACTCTTGTTTCTGAGATGAACTCAGAGTGCAAACCAAAAGCTCTTGTTGTTGGCGTTTACGGTCTAAGGAAACCACACACAACACCTTGTATTGATCTTCGACTGGATCGTACCCAATAAATGCATCCACGTATCTTCTGTCGGATGTAACGTCAGGCAACTTCATAATCTGTCTAGTGGTGGGATTATAAACGGTGATCTTAATACACATGGAAACAACACTTCTACAGCAGACGAAACCGTTGACAGAACCACAGATCACGTCGAGTTCCGAGATTGTCATGTGGTATCTTGCCAAGACACTGGAGGATTTATCATCTTCGTATTCAGGAGCCGAGAAGAGGAATTTGTCCCGGGTGTTTTTGTGAAGATATTGTCTCAATACCTCCGCTTGGGCTTTACACAATCAGAAGCCCATACGTTGTTTATATCTGTTAGTGGGCTTACGGTAGAGTTAATGAGCAAGAGCCCAAGAAAGGTGCTCCTTAGGGTTTCGTCAAAACCTGTATAAAAGGAAACAGAGGAGAGTTACTTTACACACACGTGAAAACAAAGATCAGGTTGCAGAAGAAGGTAACAAGAGATTGTCTTGGTTAAAAGATCGTCTTAGCTTACCTGAGGAGTGTTGCAATCGGATAGGAAGAACTAGGTGCTAGTAGTTCTTGATTAAGCTTCGGTTGTTAGTTGCTTAAAGGTTTATCTCTTGTATTGATCTCCTTATTACTTGAGATAGTGAATTGGAAGCTTAGCTCTTCCCCCAGACGTACCAATTGGGAACTGGGTTAACAAAACTTGTGTCTTGTCTTTCTTACCTGCAAAACAAACAAAACGTAGTGTATCAAGACAAAGGAATCAAGTTACAGCTAAAGAAATATAGCTGTAGAACAAGGTTTAGGTTAAGTAATCCGCTAATAAACCTAACAAGTGGTATCAGAGCATCAGGCTCAGCTAAAGGAATCGGTTTCAGGCTTCCATTGGCTACTGGTGTCTAAGGATCTAGTCTTGAGTTGTTGGGTTTCTCACGGACAAGTTTGAGATCATGAAGAGCTCTAAGATTAAGATTGAGGTTGAGAAGTTTGACGGTAAAGGAGACTTCGGCATGTGGAAATTCAAGATGCTTATGCAACTTGAAAATTCAGATCTGGACAGTGTGTTAAATGAGGAGGAATCAAGCTCCTTGGCTGAAAAAGAAGTAGATGAAGAACCCGACTCTAAGCCGGGTGACAAAACAAGAGTTCTTACTAAGAAGGAGAAGGACAAAAGGGCTAAGAACATGATATGTGCTAGCCTAAGCAACTTGGTTTTACGGAAGGTAATGAAGCAGACTACTGCCTTAGGAGTCTGGAAAGCACTGGAGAAGGATTATCAAACAAAAACCTTACCAAACAGAATCTACTTAAAGCAAAGGTTTGCAAGCTTCAGAATGGATGAGCATCGAAGTGTAGAAGAAAATCTGGATGTATTCTTGAGGTTAGTAGATGATTTGGAGAGTCTAAATATCACGGTGAGTGATGAAGATCAGGCTATACAAGTTTTGTCAAGCCTACCTAAACAGTTTGATTCTCTAGTACATACTCTCAAGTATGGCAATGGCAAGGAAACTCTAACTCTACAAGAAGTTACTACGTCAGCTTATGCTAAAGAAGTAGAGTTAAAGGAAGCTGGACTTATTGGAAAGACACGTACAAATGCTGAAGGATTAGTAGTTGGCAGAGGGAGAACTGAAAACAAAACTTCTAATCAATGGAAAGGGAGATCAAAGAGCAAAGGTAACAGGTCTAAATCTAGACCTAGGGGACCAGGTAAACCCAGAGAGTGCTGGACGTGTGGCAAAGAAGGTCATTACAAGAAAGACTGTCCAGACAAGAAGAATTGGAAAGGTAATGACGCGGCTAATGTAGCTCAAGACAGAGAGCAACCTATGATTCTAACTGCAAGCACTCAAGATCCAATGAGAAAGTGGGTTCTGGACTCTGGATGTACGTTCCACATAACTCCAGAAAGGGATGTCCTATTTGACTTCAAGGAGATAAATGGAGGCAAAGTGCTAATGGGAAATAACACCCAGTGTGAGGTAAAGGGCATTGGGAAGATTAAGATCATGAATGATGATGGAGTTCCAATTATTCTAAATGACGTAAGATATATGCCAGCAATGGGTAGAAATCTTATTTCATATGGCCAACTAGAGAAGAGTGGATGCAAATACGAAGGAGTAAATTTTTCTATCACTTTCTACAGAGATGGAAAGAAGGTGTTAGCTGGAAAATATCAAGATGGGTTATATTATCTACAAGGAACAGTCATTGAAGGTGAAGTAGCAGTGGTTAGAACTGAAACGAACTTAACAAATCGATGGCATTCCAGGTTAGGTCACATGAGCTTGAAGAACATGAACTTACTGGTAAAAGGCGGCTACTTGAATCCTAAAGAGGTGCACACTTTGGATTTCTGTGAACGGTGTGTCTTCGGTAAAGCTCACAAGCAAGGTTTTCCAGAGGGCAGACATATCTCTAAAGAAAAACTGGAATATATTCATAGTGATCTATGGGGCTCTGTTTCTAACGAGCCAAGTCTTTCAGGATGCAGGTATTTTCTCACATTCATTGATGACTATTCTAGGAAAGTCTGGATCAGATTTCTGAAGAGCAAAGATGAGGTGTATGAAAATTTCTTGGAGTGGAAGACTCTTGTAGAAAATATTTCCAAGAAGAAGATTAAGTATCTTCGAACGGATAATGGTCTTGAGTTCTGTAATGTCAAGATGGATAAGTTATGCAGTGATGCAGGGATTAACAGGCACAAAACGTGTACTTACACTCCCCAACAGAATGGGGTTGCAGAGAGGATGAATAGAACTATAGCAGAAAAGATTCGGTGCATGTTGTCAGAATCTGGTCTGGAAAAAACGTTTTGGGCTGAAGCAGCTTGTACTGCGGTTTATCTCATTAATCGTTCTCCAAATGCATCACTGAAGTTCAAGATTCCAGAGGAGATTTGGACAGGGTCGAAGATTGATTATAGCCACTTAAGACGGTTTGGATGTGTGGCTTATGTTCACATAACTCAAGACAAGATGAGCCCTAGAGCCATAAAAGGGGTTTTCTTAGGATATCCTCAAGGTGTTAAAGGATATAGAGTATGGATACCAGAAGAAGGAAAGTGCTCTAACAGCAGAAATGTTGTATTCGACGAGGAAAGGATTTATGACTTCTCAGAGAACGAAGTACAAGAACCTAAGAAAACTAAGAAAGTGACATTTAGAACAAAGCTGATAGAAGGACCTTCTTCTCATGGAACCTCTAGCCAAGAAGGAGCTGTTAACAATAATAATGAGTCTACTGGTCAAGGTGGAGTTAACTCAGAACATGGAAGCTCAGAGTCCTCAGGTGAATCCGATAAGGATGGAGAACCCGAGGAAGACAATACACTAAATTTAGAAAATTATGTGTTGGCTAGAGACAGAGAACGAAGAATAATACGACCACCCTCCAGGTACGAAGATGGAGACTCAGTCATTGCTTACGCTCTTGCCTGCGCAGCAAGCATTGAATTGGATGAACCCAAAACTGTTGCAGAGGCAAAACGAAGCAAAGACTGGAGTAAATGGAAAGGAGCTATGGTAGAGGAAAAAGCATCCCTGGATAAGAACGATACTTTTGAGTTGGTTCCAAGACCAGAAAAGAAAAAGATTATAGGGTGCAAATGGGTTTATAAATATAAAGAAGGAATTCCAGGGATAGAAGATCCAAGATTCAAAGCACGACTAGTGGCAAAAGGTTATACTCAAGTTGAGGGAATAGATTACAATGAGGTATTTGCGCCTGTGGTTAAACATGTGTCAATAAGACTCATGCTGTCTATTGTGGTAAACTACGACTTGGAATTGGAGCAACTAGATGTTAAAACGGCATTTCTACACGGAGTTCTGGATGAGATTATTTATATGGATCAGCCTGAAGAGTTTGTGGAAAAAGGAAAAGAAAATATGGTCTGTCTTCTTAAGAAATCACTATATGGACTTAAGCAATCCCCAAGACAGTTGAATCAGAAGTTTAATGAATTCATGAAGTCACAAGGGTTTAAACGATGCACTAAGGATCCATGTGTATTTACAAAAGGGAAGACCGTAGGAGATATGATCTACTTATTACTCTATGTCGATGATATGCTTGTCGCGTCTAAAGACATTGAGAAGATAAAGATGTTGAAGAAAAGTTTGAACGAAATGTTCGAGATGAAAGATCTTGGACCAGCTTCGAGAATTTTAGGGATGGATATCTTAAGAGATAGGAAAAGTGGGATTCTAAAGCTATCTCAGGAA
Source organism: Eruca vesicaria subsp. sativa (assembly GCA_932364175.1). Taxonomy (NCBI): domain Eukaryota; kingdom Viridiplantae; phylum Streptophyta; class Magnoliopsida; order Brassicales; family Brassicaceae; genus Eruca; species Eruca vesicaria. Next base: position 320,536 of record CAKOAT010770709.1, on the reverse strand, counting down.
AGATACATCAAACAAGTTCTGAGAACTTTCAACATGGAAGAAAGTAAGGCAGTCGTAACTCCTAGTAACTCTCTGTTTAAGCTAAGAAATTTGAAACCAGAAGAGATAGAAACAGAGAGAAGAAGAATGGATACAGTTCCCTATGCAAGTGCAGTAGGGAGCATAATGTATGCCATGGTTGGGTCTCGACCAGATTTGGGATATGCCGTGGGATTAGTGAGTAGATACATGGCAAATCCAGGAAGAGATCACTGGGAGGCTGTTAAATGGGTTCTAAGGTATCTTAAAGGAGCTTTTAGCATATGTCTAACATTCACAAAATCAGAGAAATTTGATATAGAAGGATTTTCAGATTCAGACTACTCTACGGATTTAGACAAAAGAAGATCAGTTTCAGCTTATGTGTTTAAAGTGGGAGGTAATACGGTTAGTTGGAGGTCATGTTTACAACAAGTAGTTGCCCTATCTACAACAGAAGCTGAATATATGGCCTTATCAGAAGCTACAAAAGAAGGTATCTGGTTGAAAGCAATATGTGAAGAATTAGGTTTCAAACAAGATTCTTTCAAGTTAAATTGCGATTCTCAGAGTGCTATATGTCTAGCTAAGAACAGTGTGCATCATGACAGAACAAAGCATATTGCGAATAAGTATCATTTTATTCGAGATATAATAGAAGAAGGTTCAGTCAAAGTTCAGAAAGTTCACACTACAGAGAATGCAGCAGACATGTTAACAAAGAGTTTACGTGGTAGAAGTTTCGAGAAGTGCCTTGGCCTTCTCAAGGTTATCCGGTAGTAAACTTGAAGCGTCCCGCAGGTTCTTGTTTTGTCGATTGAAAGACCTCGCAAAAGGGACATGAACAGATACTGAAGATTTCAGTATTGGTATATATATAAAGGAATCGACATATATGGTTTTCAAATGGTAAAATTTGAAGGAGCATTAGTCTACGGTCTTTCAGGAGATTAATGGTTGTTTCTAATAATACTTATCTACGGTTCTTCAGAAGATAAGTGGGTAATCTAAAGTTAATCTACGGTATCAGGAGATTAATGGTTTTCTATTAAGGTTTTCTCAGAGGTCAAATGGGTTTTCTTAAAGACAAGCATTTATTGGGTTTAGCAGAGTTAATTCTTACGGGTTTTTCCACTAGGGTTAACTCATAAATTGCTACAAGAAGATTTCTATATTACCTTACAGTTGGAGTATCTTGGAAGATTATTTCTTGAAGTATTCGTCAAACTGCAGATAAGACGAAGACTGTCAGAGTCTTTACAAGGTTAGCGTAACACTGGAAGAAATTGGAAATGAGTAGCAGGTTACCAAGACAGGAAGAATGTTTGAGGACAGTTTCAAGTGTTCGTCAGTTCGTCAGGAAAATCTGAAAAAAATCAGTAAGATTAGTCGACAAATCTGTTACTGGTTAAAGTTTTTTGGATTTAAGAAAAATATTGAGTATTTTACCTCGAGGTGGAAACCGATTTACGAAAGGAAGATCTTGCGGTTAAGCGAAGAGACGAAGATCTTCGGAAGGTGGAGTTGAAGAGAGAACTCAAGATCGATGATTGCATGTAGGTCTTTTGTAGTTAAGCAAAAGGGAAAGTGAAGCAAATTCGTCCGGAGGAGATTCCGGCAAGGAAGGAGAAGATTGTCGATGAACCAAGAGGTTGGATCATGACATAAAGGAAGTGTGAGTCGATGGTGGAGTTACCGTCTGAAGCTCTCGAAAGGTCGGATAGAGACAAAGGTGGAGATTGTGAAGATATTGTCTCAATACCTCCGCTTGGGCTTTACACAATCAGAAGCCCATACGTTGTTTATATCTGTTAGTGGGCTTACGGTAGAGTTAATGAGCAAGAGCCCAAGAAAGGTGCTCCTTAGGGTTTCGTCAAAACCTGTATAAAAGGAAACAGAGGAGAGTTACTTTACACACACGTGAAAACAAAGATCAGGTTGCAGAAGAAGGTAACAAGAGATTGTCTTGGTTAAAAGATCGTCTTAGCTTACCTGAGGAGTGTTGCAATCGGATAGGAAGAACTAGGTGCTAGTAGTTCTTGATTAAGCTTCGGTTGTTAGTTGCTTAAAGGTTTATCTCTTGTATTGATCTCCTTATTACTTGAGATAGTGAATTGGAAGCTTAGCTCTTCCCCCAGACGTACCAATTGGGAACTGGGTTAACAAAGCTTGTGTCTTGTCTTTCTTACCTGCAAAACAAACAAAACGTAGTGTATCAAGACAAAGGAATCAAGTTACAGCTAAAGAAATATAGCTGTAGAACAAGGTTTAGGTTAAGTAATCCGCTAATAAACCTAACAGTTTTGGAGATAGAACGTGAAAAGGAGACGAGGACGAGTCTTTGACCTAGTCTGGAACAAGTCTACAAAAAATTTGCTGCGGATGGTAGAGAACCAGAGTTTTGACACGTATTGGAATCGGATGAGCGATTTCCCAGGAAGTCGTGAGAGTATCTCTATTATGAGATCAAAAGGAATGGTTGTTGTTGTTGTTGTTCAGTTTCCGGCATGGTCTAGGTCAAGTCGTTGTCGTGAGAGAGATGGTTGTGAATCTTCCATGGCTGCTTGCTGGTCAAATCCACAACCCTAGCTAGATAAAAAAAAAAGTCGTATATTAGCTAAAAGAACATATATATACATATTGAAAAAAAGGAAAATGCACAGAAAGAAGGATAATTCTAGATTTATTTTTTTAGTTTTATTTTTATTTTCCTAACAATTAATACCATGTATTTTGTTTTGTTTATGAACAACATGTGCTGCCTGAGTTTATTTTAACTTTTTTTAATTGAATTTTTTATATATTTATTTAATCTAATCGTTGAATATTTATTTGATTAGTGGAAAATTTTAGTAATTCCCCCACCGAGAGAAAAACGGTATGCTCCAAAGCCGGGTTACCTAATGCGTGTCTTTGTCATTTGGAAGTTGAAAAAAAAAGTTGAAGATTCTTCCTCATGGATTAACATACATAATTACTTTAGAGGAGCTACGAGTTAGATGGATAGAAGCTGTATTCAAGGATAAGCAATATCGAGGCTTATTAGATGGATGGAGGATGTATTAGTTAGAGATAATTGACCAAAAACTGGTGATAAAGACGGAAGTTAACGAGACAATTCAATATAAACCAAAGCCAGTGATTACCAAATACAATTCATTATCACCAGAGCCGAAGTCTCTTAGCCCTAAAACCTAAAGAGGAACAAACACCCCGTAAACCAAAAACACCACAAGAAACTAATGAACCATGCACCAGTGAATAATAATAAAGAAAATCCTCACAAAAACCTAATATTCTCGATGTGACCTGCATTAGCATCTACCACACCGAACCCATCGATAGGTCTGAGATCACCATCCTCCATTCCTCGGATCTCCACTTCTCTTACATTCTTTTTATTAAAATCATAATAACAAACACGAAATGGTAGACGAGACTTCCTAGTAAAGGCCCAACGGATCCCATCTTGAGGCACTACGGAAACCCCATGTGAAATTTCCCACCGTTGATAAGGAAAGGCATACGTCATGCTCGACCATTCTTGTTTCTCAACATCCTCAAGAACCCATAATGTCACCATTTTCTTTTTGTGAGAACATTCTAAACGGCCAAATTTACCATTGTAATTTACAAGAGCTGTTTTGAATGCTGCCGACTTTTTGGGTGTTTTAATAAACTCAATCTTCTCGGATCTAACATCGAATCTAACTATCATTGACTCACCAACGCTGTAGTATACAGCACCATCAATGCATACCTGTCCAAGGTATAAACATTGGGAATTATCTCCTATCGTGTTCTCCATCTTTCTCCACTCTTGTTTCTGAGATGAAATCAGAGTGCAAACCAAAAACTCCTGTTGTTGGGGTTTACGGTTCACACACAACACCTTGTATTGATCTTCGACTGGATCGTACCCAAAAAGTGCGTCCACGTATCCTGTGTCGGATGTAACGTCAGGCAACTTTATAATCTGTCTAGTGGTAGGATTATAAACGGTGATCTTATTAAGTTTCGTCGAAGAAACAACACTTTTACAGCAGATGAAACCGTTGACAGAACCACAGATCACGTCGAGTTCCGAGATTGTCATCATGTCGTATCTTGCCAAGACACTGGAGGATTTGTCATCTTCGTTGTTGTCGTATTCAGGAGCCGAGAAGAGGAATTTATCCCAGGAATTTTGGAGATAGAACGTGAAAAGGAGACGAGGACGAGTCTTTGACCTAGTCAGGAACAAGTCTACAAAAAATTTGCTGCGGATGGTAGATAAACACAGCTTCGACACGGATTGGAATCGGAGGAGAGATTTCGCAGGAAGTCGTGAGAGTATCTCTATGATGAGATCGAAAGGAATGGTTGTTGTTGTTGTGCAGTTTCCGGTATGGTCTAGGTCAAGTCGTGATGGAGATGGTTGTGAATCTTCCATGGCTGCTTGCTGGTGAAATCCACAACCCTAGCTAGAAAAAAATATAAAAAAAGGGAGTCGTATAATAGCTAAAAAACATATATATACATTTGACCGGGCTGACACACAATTATCCTGGTCACCTAACACGAATATAGACCTATGCTTTAGGGCCCATTTGAATATCCGGAGAGAGAGGGTCTATCCGTGGGCTGCACCTCCCCTTGGGGATTAGTCTAGGTCTCTCCATAGACCTAGGATACCCCAGGTTAATCAAAAAAAAAAAATATATATATATAAATATTTCTGAAATAAGGATAATGGACAGAAAGAAGGATACATATAAACTTAATTTTTAGTTTAATTTTTGTTTTCCTAACTATTACCATGTATTTTGTTTTGTTTATTTTTATTTTCGTAACTATTACCATGTATCTTGGGAGTTTATTTCAACTTTTTTTTTAATTGAATTTTTATTTATTTATTTAATCTAATCTAATCGTTGAATATTTATTTGATTAGTGGATATTGAGGCTTATTAGATGGATGGAGGATGTATCAGAGATAATTGACCAAAAACTGGTGATAAAGACGGAAGTTAACGAGACAATTCAATATAAACCATAGCCAGTGACTACCCAATGATACGAGTGAAATTTATGGATCGGCTCTGCACTGCACTGAAGCATTTGTGTCCCGCTCAATCCCCATTATCGCCAGAGGTCCAGAGCCGAAGTCTCTTAGCCCTAAAACCTAAAGAGGAACAAACACCTCATAAACCAAAAACACCACAAGAGACAACGTCAACGTTTTTACGAACAACGTAAACGTTATATATCATCGTTTGTTTAGCATATTTTTAACTTGGGGTTTGTCAAGTTTTAGATGAATTTTAAAATAAACATCTAAGGTAAAAAAATAATGTGTTGATTTCGTGAACTCAAATTCACTGGTTAGCCCCTGATTAATTTGAAGACATTGATATTTAACCAACCATTAGCTAAACCAGAGTTGGTGCAATTTAATTACAGGTCGGTTTTGATTGTTTGTTACAAATGTTGAAACAGAAGTGTGTGATGATGAAAACCCTAGATGAATCTGTAAACCTGATGTAGTGGATGTGCTAGAATTTCGTTGTGGCCGATCGATACGTAGTCACATCTTCTAATCCAAATTCGTAAACATCAAAGGTCATTTTTTTCTCAAGAGAAAAAAAAAACATTAAGTGTCACTCACTATCTTCTACGTTTTGTCAGTTTTCTCTGTTCTGGATTGCTAGTGATTTTGGACTTTTCTTAATATAGATTTAAGCAACTTTTTAATTAAATTGTATACCAAATTTTTTATGATTACTAAAACTTAAAAACCAACTACCAACAATAAACTTTATTCTCAGAAAGAGAGATTAAGTTAAACACATTGCTTAAAGCTCATATCACTCTCTTCTTCGTCGATTGTTTGTTTATTCACAGTCCATTACTAACTAGAAAACTTGACAGAAACCAACCCAAGATCCCAGGAACTTAATTGTTTCTAACAAACTCAGATCATAATCAAGTGATTAACGATAAAACTGAATGGAATAAACTAATGAACCATGCACCAGTGAATAATAATAAAGAAAATCCTCACAAAAACCTAATATTCTCAATGTGACCTGGATAACATAACAACATCTCCTGAAACCCATGGGTGCGTCTGAAATGACCATCTTTCAGTCCTCTGATCTTGACTTTTCTTATACTCTTTTTATTAAAATCATAATAACGAACATAAAAAGGCTTAGATGATGACTCTAACCATGGATGAAACACAATAAGCTCACCCGTATGGATCACTCCTTCAGACACTACGTGGCCCTTAAATAAATATTCCCACCGAGAAGATAAATCATACTTCATGCTCGACCATTCCTGTTTCTCCGCATCCTCAAGAACCCACAATGTCATCGAATATTCTGCGCAAGAATAATCTACACCACCCAATTTTCCCTTGTAATTTATAAGAGTGGAATCGTATGTGGTAGATATATATGACTTCTTGGGTGTTTTGATAAACAAAATCTTCTCAGATCTTACATCGAACCTAACTAATCTTGACTCTCCAACTCCATAGTATAGAGCACCATCAATGCATGTCTCTCCATAGACATTGTCGTAATTATATCCGGTCGGGTTCTCGATCTTTCTCCACTCTTTAATCTGAGATGAACTCACAGTGCAAACAAAATGCTCATGATGCGTATCTTGTCTTTCAGAGCCCAACATCATCATCACACACAACACCTTGTATTGATCTTCAACTGGATCGTACCCAAGACATGCGTGCATGTGTCTTCCATTGGGTGTAACGTCAGGGAGTTTCACCATTTGTCTAGTTGTGGGATTATAAACAATGATAGTATTACAAAAATCGTCACCTCTGAAGCAGACAAAACCGTTGACAGAACCAGAGTTCAAGTAGTAGCCGGGTTCCACGAGCGGCATCTCGTATCTGGCCATGACTGTGGATGATTTGTTGTGGTTTTGTTCAGGAGCCGAGAAGATGAAACACTTTTTGGATGCAGAGTGCTGGAAGTGTAAAAAGAGACGAGGACGAGTCTTTGACCTAGTCAGGAACGAGTCGACAAAACTTTTGCTGCGGATGGTAGAGAAACACAGCTTCGACACGGATTGGAATCGGAAGAGAGATTTCGCAGGAAGTAGAGAGAGTATCTTGATGATGAGATCGAAAGGAATGGTTGTTGTTGTGCAGTTTCGGACATGTTTTAGGCCACGTCTACGCCGTGAGAGAGACGATTTTTGTGAATCTTTCATGGCGGCTTTGGTGATGAGTACTTCCACAACCCTAGCTAAGATAAAATAAAAATAAAACAATAGTATTAGCTAAAAACATATATACATATTGAAAACAAGAAAATGTACAAAAATAAGGATAACTATAAACTTGATTTTTTTTTCCTTGAAAATACCACGTATTTTGTACAAGAACAAACGATCAAAACAGGTCCTAAAAAAAATCGTTGATTGTAAATTGTAATACAGCGTTGATCAAAAATAGGTTCTTTTTAAATTCTGATTATGCCATTCATTAAAAAAACAAAAAAAAAAACAAAATGCACTTTTGTTAGAGCATGATTAACCAAAGAAATCCATTAGGATTTCTTATTGATTATTTAAGGAACTAAAAGTGGATTATCAAAAAAAGGAACTAAAAGTGATGATGCCAAAAAAAAAAATTAAGGAACTAAAAGTAGTTAAGAATTTTAGTTAAGAAATCCATAGATTTTGTGTTACAATGCTAGTTTTTTAATTAGAGATTCTTAAAAAAAATTAAACATTGTTTTGTAAAGGTAAAATTTATTTATTAAATAAGACATATTAAACGATAATATTTTAAACATTAATTGTTTTTATAAACACATAAAAACAAATATTAGTAAAATAAACGAGAATAACTTGACCACCATAATGAATGGAAAATTTTTCAAAGGTTTAATCAAAATGTTAATCTAAATATTGATGAAATGTATCATCAATTGATCACTCAAAGGTGTTTTAAAAAAAGAAGCTATATATGTGATTAAAGAGAGGAGATAACTTTGGTGTTGTGAATAAAAATTCTTGTTGTAAATATAAAGAGTGAATGTGATTATATAGACACAAGCAGTTTGATTCTTAAGTCCATGACAAATCCTTACAAGTCGAGTAGTTTGATATAAGTTACAAGAGTACAAGAGATAATAAGCTACAACACCACTGACCACTAGGACATTGGAAATTAACTCCATATGTCCCAAGAACTAAATTATATTAACATATATTATCCAAAAACTTAAAAAAAGTACCCAAAACCAATCTTCCTTTAATCCCTGAATATACTCCAATTTTTTATCAATTCGCTAGGTCCAGATCAACCGTTCCACTAACACCTATAGTAGTTTTGAACCTAGACCTATTAATAAAATTAAATTCACAATTGTTGGAATGAGTTTTCTTAATGGATCATAGATGCAATGCAATGAATTACATTAGTCTGTAGATATAGTTTTAAACTCAAAAATCAAAAGATAAGATTACCATTACTGAGAGTTAAATAAAGAAGCTTTGTCTTCTGCTAATTTATTAGAGACAAACTCAAAATCTAAATCGAACAAGGTAAAATCTCTGAAAGCATATATAAACAAAGCAACAAACATATTTTTGAAAATGGAATTAAAGCCAACGAATGAGAATAAAAGGTAAGCCACGTAAAGGGGAAGCTATAATGAAACTACCAAAAAGTGATAACGTTAGAAGAACATAATATTCTCAACGTGACCAGGGAAACACAACATCTCACGACCATGCTCACCAATTCCATGGACATCTCTAAACTCATCATCCGCGATTCCATCAACCTCAGCTCTTCTAACACGCTTACTAATCATATCGCAATAATAAACACAAAAAAGCTCAGATGACTTCAAGGATCTTGAAACCAGTATAGCCTCGTTGCTACGAATTTCTCCAGTGCACAAAACTCTCTCCTCAGTCCACAAATCTCTCCACTCACTATTCACATCACAAGTCACAACGCTCGACCATTCTTGTTTCTCAGCATCTTGGAGAATCCACATATACATCTCAGATGTCACGTAGAAGTCATAGCTTAAACAAGCTAATTTTCCTTGGTAAGTTATAAGTCTTGCATAACATGAGACTGCGTTATAATCTTCAGGTCCTTGAATAAACTCAATCTTCTCCGACACAACATCAAATCTAGCTATCCTTTTGTGACCAACTCCATAGTATACAACACCATCGATACAAACCTCCCCTTTCATGCAGCGGTAAGGATCTTTAGTTACTGTCTCAATCTTTTTCCACGTCTTTTGTCCAGATCCCATCGTGAAAACAAAATGCTCTTGTTGTATATTGTCGGATGTACTGCTGTCAAAACCGTCAAACATCATCACACACAAGACTTTGTATTGTTCTCCGACAGGATCGTACCCTAGACGTGCGTATACGTCTCTTCCGTTAGGTGCAATAACATCTGGTAACGTTACGATTTGTCTAGTGGTGGGGTTACAAACGGCGATCGATGAACCACGTATGCAACAAACCAGACCGTTCACAGGACGAGATTCGATGTAGTAGACGAGATCCGAGAACGTCATGTCGTGTCTGGCCATGACTGTGGAGGATGTTTTGTCATCTTCGTGTTCGGGAGCCGAGAAGATGAAACGCTTACGTGAATCGAAGTGCTTGAACGTTAAGAGGAGACGAGGGCGAGTTTTTGACCTAGTTAGGAACGTATCGACGAAATCTTTGCTGCGGATGATGGAGAGCCATAGCTTCGATACTGCTTGGAATCGGAGGAGGGGTTTCGCTGGAAGTCTCGAGAGAATATCTAAAACGAGATCGAGAGGGATGTTTCTTGTGTAGTTTCCGGATTGATCTAGGTTACGTAAGGGAGACGGTTGTGAGTTAGCCATCGCGGCTGGTGGTGAATGGTGTGATGATAACTTAATATAAATAATCGAACACAACAAATAATAAATAGAGATCAGCAAAAGAAGGAGAAAAATAAATTGTTTGACATCAATTCTTATGGTTGTTAGATATTGACTCCTACTTTATTTTGAAGTTGTTTTTAATACTACTAGGAAACCACCCCGCGCGTAAATGCGCGGGAGAAAAGATGTTTTTTTAAAAGTAATTTTTATATAATTTATATTTGTTAGTCAATCATTTTGAATCATTTAATAAACTAATTATTTTGTACGACAATCAATACTTAAAAAATAATGTTATATAATAGAAGAGTGAAAATATAATTTGTGTTTGAAAATGTATAAATTTAAATGTTATGTGTTTAGCATAACTATATTAAGTAAACTTTAATATTAAAATCGCAGTCAATTTCTTTTATCTTTTTCTATATGAGAATACAAACTTTTAAAATTTGTTGAAATGATGGAACAGTTTAAACCTCTTTGATTATTTGAAAGATACGATTTTTCAGTAAGGACTTCCAAGTACCTCTTTGATACTGAACTGTCATATATCTATTTCTGTTTGGTTTATTTTGCTTAACAGAAATAAAGTTTAATTATAAATTTATACATGATTAAATTATTATCACTTTTAAAATTAGAACCTGCTTTTGAGATGTTTAGCGTTGAGGTTGCTCTAAGCTACTAATTATGTAGCAAAAACTTTATAAATTAATAATGGTTAAAATACATTTTTTTATTAATTTACTTTAGATGTTTGGATTTATATATTTTATAATATATATATATATATATATATATATATATATATATATATATATATATATATATATATATATATATATATCTACATAAATTTAATTATTTTACAGATTTGTTATATTTTGAACAAACTTGAAATTAGACGAATGAGCTAATTTTTATTTATTAATTTATCGTGTATTAATTGATTGTATATTAACTATAAGAAAAATATATGCTCATAAGTAGACATAGTTTTAACCCCAAAAAAAAAGTCACCTGAAAAAACTGGCCAAGTAAATCAGTATTATTGTTCATTTGTTTGGATGGCTGGTGTTAGTGACTTTGCATGTGGAGGCAACCGAATACAGATTGTTATTGTTTTGAGCTACTTCGGAGTAGATGGTATCCAGGAAGTTATTATGTTCAAAGGCATCGTTTAGAGCTGATGAAAAAATAATAGAATAAATTATATTATTTTATTTATATATTTATTTATTTTCTTATATTATAAGAAATTGTGAATTCTGAAAATTTTCAGTCTGCCAAGGCTTGTGCTGAGTTAAAATATTCCAACATACTTGTGTTAACTATGATGCATCATATATACTTCATAATATCATTGTCACGAAGAAAATCGATGACCGACAAACCGTGCTTTAACAACGATTATTTTCCAAGAAACGCTTAAATCAGTGTGTTGTCTTTAGAACCAGCTCAATTCTAGGAATCAATGGAATATATTTGTTGAAATGTCATATAGCTTTTAACTGTGAACGTGAAGTGGTCGAGAGTATGTACAAAGTAGTATAGTAAAATCATAAAAGTCACAAGAGACCTACATCTACTTGTTGTTTGTCTTGTCTTTTGTATGCATTCCTTAGCATTTTGGGAAATTCCCAAGTTGAGCAAATTTAGAATATGAAAAAGAGATAGTTGGATATTAATATCATGAGGAGGAAGATAGATGGGAGTGACATATTGTAAATAATAAGAAAAAATAAGAGATTTATCCAAAAAAAGGAAAAAATAAGAGAAAGAGAAAGACTATTGTAACATGAACAATCTTATCCATTAATTAGTAGTTGGACCGATTAATATTAAAACGGTATGTCTGAATTTAAAAATAAGAAAAAAATAAACAATAAAAAGGAAAACGAAAGCAAAATAAAAACAATAGAAAGAAGAAAAAGAAGCAAAATATGTAAAAATGTTTTATACTTTGGTATATCTTAAATATACAAATTTAGAGTGGAAGAAAAGTAAATAACATGATATATGGAAGAAAAGTAAATAACATGATATATGTAAAACACATAACATAAAGTGAGACACCCATGAAAACTCTATAAGATTTTTTTTTATGGGTTGGTTAAAACTTAAACTTGTGATCATATTAGATTAGATAATAACATATTTTAAAAAATATTCTCATTGATTCTTGAAGAATAAAACTATGATTCTTAGTTTGTAGGAGTTGAAAGATGAGTCTGTTTAGGAATTTGTTGCATCTTTGTTTAAATGTGATATAACTTTCCAGTCTGAACGTAAAGTGATCAAGATTCTGATCATAGTAGAACATTTTGTGATCAGAATCAGTTGAGTCATCGACTTGTTGTCTCTCTTTTCTATGGGATGCAAACTTTGGAACACGCAAGAGAGATTGTTGAAGATATCAACAAGAGGAAGAAGATAGATGACATCCTGAAGATACTGAGAAAATTGGGAGAAAATGTGTAAGTTTGTAGTTTGAGGTCTGAACACGGCCTAAGAGAGAGAGATGTCTAAGTCGAATGGTATGAAGTCTGAACCTCTGACCCTCGGCGTAAAAGAGAGAGAGTTAGTTTCCCTTGAATTTTTGAGCTTAATGATATGTATAATACCATTACGAACCACTAGACACCAATCAGAGATAATGAATCTATAAACGGATAGACACAGATACACCGCTTTATCAAAATTGGTGTCTATCAAAAATCAAAACCTTCTTCCAAAGTACAAAGAACTAATTTTGTAGTGTCGGACCAGTAAAGCGAGTTTTACTATATTTATTTACTACACATGGAATCATGGATCTTCAACAACAATAGTCCTATACCAACCGCTAGACTATGTAGACTCTATCATCCACTAGATCTCCTATATATTAATTGAGAAACATTTAAAAATATATAAAAATAAGTTTTTACTAATTAAAAAATAAATTTATCCTATGTGGCAGCTATTTATGCCTTCCAATTCAATTTTCTAAAGTACTTTATATAAACTATAGTCTAACAATATAGGTTACTGTATGGTATCCCTCCCTATACATTTCTAATTTTTGGATTAAATTTCAAACATTATTTTAACTTCGACCCAATTACAAATCCATTTGAAATGTGAAAAAATGTTAATAGTTGTAAACGCTAGCAAAATCCAAAAAATGATACCACTTTCCTACTTTAAGAAAATAATTTTACATAGTCACACAAGATCTATTACACAACTCTACATATAATCATATTAAAAATCTTCAAAGGTAAAATACTAAAAAATATTGTGACTTTATTAATGAAATTCGAGACTAAATACTTAAAATTTCTGCCTTTTTATTAGCTAGGGTCAGATAAGATAGAAGACTGTGAATTTCTAAACAAATACTAACTTAAGTAACCCGTATAAATGCTGGACCAAGATCAAATATGTTTCTGCCTATTCTCAAAAGGAATATAAGTTAGCTCACTCGACACATCGCTTTATGAGGTTCATGATTGTAATGAAAACGAAGCATGAGTTGACCATCCTTAACTCTACCATAGAAGAAGAAAAATGACTTGCATAAAACCATATGACTCCAAAATTACTAACTGGTACAGAATTCATAGACTGAGAGAACAAGATTTAGCAAAACATGATCTCCCACAAGGGTGATGTCAATAAACTCGACGTAGCAAACAGAGTTGAACATTTGTAAAGTTTAGTTTCCAAATAAACCATTGCCATTGTAAAGCCAAAAATAAAAACTTCATCAACTGCCAAGCCACTTTATATGTAAATATAAGAACGAAGAAGAAGCACTTTCTTTTTTCTTTTTTAACGGGAAAGAACTTTTATCCCAATAAAATAATATTCAAAAAAAGGTTTTACTTTTGGCAAACAAACCAAATGAACCTAAATAAACTTTACAATACCTACACAAAACCAGCAGTAGTGCAACAATTATCAAATTAACAAGAGCAAGATAAAATTAAAAATATAAAAAATCATCAAACACAAACCGAATAATACTTGACGTCTAAGAATTAATGGTACTGACATCTTAATATCACTTCAAAAGGATGACCAATTTGAAAACCACTGAAGTCGTAACGAGCAAACAAAAAAATGGTTATAAAAGAAGTATATTTTTTACAAGAAAAATACATCATATTTTGCGCGTAGCACGGACCGGCTCTAATAAAATAAAGTAATAGAGATTTGCTATCGAGAGGGCAGTCACAAAATTAATTGTATTACAATGACAATTAGTGTTTGATTTTTTTTTCCTTCATTAAATATACATACACACAAATCATATATATATTAAACAACAAAACTGTTTAAGAGAATGACGCAAAAGGTGTGTATGATGATGATGACACTAATAATGATCGAATGTCATCTAGAAGCATGCAGTGGAATGGAAAACATGTCAAAGGAAGACCATCTCACACCGAACGTAACTTATACAGTTATCACATTTATTCATCTAGATATTGTTCCAGATCAACCTTTATCATAAAAACCTAATGGATCAATGTCATTGCGCATAGATACATATACATTTTAATATATATGTAATAATAATTTGTGGTTGTGTGCAGGATGGAAACAACAAGGCCGGAAGATGTTCCATAGGTTGTCTCATAGGTTGCGGACCATCAGTTTTCATACCGTAGTGTTCACACTTCACATCATGTATGTTTACACACATATTATATACCTTTTAACATATATGTATGTAATACTAATTTGTGGTTGTCTGCAGGATGAAAACAATAAGGCCGGCAGTTCCAGACCCAATATGCCTAAGGAATTGTATTTTGAATTGTCATGGTAAGCAAGATTGTATAGTTTGTTTCAGAAGTTGCGGATCATTCCATTATTAAGGATATTTACAACTCTTTTTCGATAAATAAAAATATTATTATTGAATTCCAAATACAAGGCATAGCTGAAAACTATAAGTAAAATACCTAACTAAAAATTGAAAAAAATGCACTGAATAACACCTTTGGTTGTGTGGGGATCTTATGAATCCGAAAAAAAGACAACTTTCTTCCTACTCGAACAACTCAAGAACATAAAGCTAATTTAACAGTAGGATTCGATGTTCTTTGCTTCAACAGTTAGAGAGATGACTGTCTCTCTTAGTCTTAGTATATGCACATCGCAACATGTAACGTTGTTCGATTCTGAACTAAAATCAACAATTGCAGGGAAGCAAAATAACCAAAACATTAGAAAATTAAGAAGTTTCATTTAAATATCTGTTCCATACAAAAAAAAAAGCCATAATCACCAAATTACACAACATTTTAATAGACTTAAAAACCATTACAAGTCACTACAGATCTAAGTGCTCGTGAACTTGGTCACCGCCTTGGTCCCTTCAGAAACAGCGTGTTTCGCCAACTCTCCAGGCAAGACTAATCTCACCGCCGTCTGAATCTCCCTTGAAGTAATCGTCGGCTTCTTGTTGTACCTCGCAAGCTTGGAAGACTCGCCGGCAAGTTTCTCGAAGATGTCGTTGATGAAACTGTTCATGATCCCCATTGCCTTACTCGAGATTCCGATGTCGGGATGAACCTGCTTCAGAACCTTGAAGATGTAGATCTTGTATGTCTCGACGTTCTTCTTCGAACGCTTCTTCTTCTTGTCTCCGGCAACGGCGGGATCCTTGGGAAGCTTCTTCCCGGCTTTTGGCTTCTTCTCTGCTGCAGCGGCGGTGGTGGTGGTTTCTGCCGGTTTCTTCTCTGCTGGTTTCTTGTCTGCTTTGGGCGCCATTGCTACGATTGATTACGAGAGTGAGGTTTTAACTTTTTAGATGTGATGATTTGTTGACTGTTTGAGACTCTAGTCTTCTTTGTTTATATAGGAATACAGGAAGAGATCTTATTGGTTGAGATACTGAGACAAGGATTAGTGACGTGGCGGAATGTTTGTTGTTGGATGTGAAAGGCTGTTATGAATGGATGGATCAGATCTTTTGTTACTAAAGCGCGTGCGTTTAAAAAATACTTAAATCCAAAATCAAAAATTCGGGAATTTTGTTTCCCCGCCATGAGCGCCAATTTTTTATTATTGAATTGTATTGGATAGCTGACGTGGGTCCTTGATCTCTACAAGGTTGTACGGCTACGATTACATGGCTTTATGGCGATTACAAGTTTTGGGCCTTTTGGTTTCTAGGTGTTTCAATAATTTTGGTTTTAGTTAATTTTAAGTTATCCTTGGTCCATTAATGTTCTCATTGTTTTTTTTAATCTGTAGCAGATGAACGGGCCGTTGGATATGTATTCTCGAATATCAAATAACAATTTGTATAAATGGGAGTAAAATCACAACGGATGAAAATTGCTGCGTGTGTGCAAGTGCATCATATATAGAGAAGAGAAGATATGAGGGTGATCTAGAACTCGACTTGGTCCGTGATCATAGAAGGCTGCTGCGGCCGCAGCCCAGGGGCTTGTGAGTAACCCGAGAACAAATAAACATCGCTCATAAGCTTGTCTTTCCTAGAGAACCTAGCTCCATAAGAGGAAACCCACTTGATATCCCCCACAAATTGGCTTCTCTTGCGTCCTAAACTCCTAAAATCAGACAGAACCGATAAATGCTTCATGTTGCATTTTCAACGACTATTCACTATTCGACTTCCTTGTCCTGCTTGATCAAAGATTCACGTGTCTTATACTCGTCTCCGTGGGATCTCATGTGCATCTTTGGTCTTATGGAGATTTAGGTTGAAAGTTATATAATGGTTGTCCAGTGTAGTTATAAAATGGTTATATAATGGTTTAGTGTTGGAAAAAAATCAGTGTAATCCTAAGGTGTAGTTTTATGTATGAATCATGAACTTTTAATTCAAAAAGAATTGAGAAAAAAAAAATGTTTTGTACATGTCATTTATTATCTACAATGTGGATATCCCATATAAGAGCATGATTAACCCGAGATTTTTAGAATGGGATACTTAACGAAAGTTAAGAAACAGTTTCTTAACTTTCGCTAAGAATCACATCCTAAGAACTCGGATTAATTATGGTCTAATGTCATGAAGACCTTTTTTTGTTAGCTTGGACCATTGACATGTTACACTCATTCATGTTTGTTGCTGCTGTTTAACAACTAAAACAGAAACCCTAGTTCCTAGCTCTTTAGATGCAAGCAAATCTCCAATGACTCCTAATTCCGGAAGCTCCATCCACTCCACCAAACCCGAGTAATCCAGTGAATCTTCGTCGTGATCTCTCCCTACAATCATCAAGTCATGCTCTTCGGCCGCTAATCTAACGGCTGTTGCCACAGCAGGACCATTATCAATTATCTTCTCCGTATAGGAGAAATTTATGGCGGAGGCCCATGTTGCTTTCAAATCATTCAACACCTCGTTATCAACAAGGTACTCCCAATTCTTGGACTTGTCTGGTTCTTGACCGGACAAGAATCTGATCACCGTGAGACGCACCCTAGGGTTCTGTCTCAGCCATTTCGCAATAGAGAGAGCCTCCCAATCATCTTTACCACCAATGAAGATCACACCGACTTTAACCGTACCACTACTACTTTTCTTGCTCTTCAAGTTACGATGCCCTCGGTTATTGAGCACGCCAATAGAACAAGGAGCACGTTCAAGGAGAGAAATATTCACACGTCTGATCATTATATCGTCAGATTCATATGATCCATCAGGTGACCATTTTCGTCCAGAAGGGACGATGATCATCGACGTGAGGTGGTCTAAAGCGAGATTACAAATGTCTTGATCCATAAGATGCTCAAGAGAGAAAGCTGTGAAGGAGTTAACACTCGTAGTTCCCAAATTCGTTTGTTGGAACTCGTTGAACGCGAGCATCATTGTTTGTATGTAAGAGTTTTGAAGCAAACGCGGCTTAGATCGCTTGTCGTGTGGTACTAAGATGGGAAACGCACGTCCCGCGAGTTTCACGAGGTGTAACACCGTGACCGCGATAACTGATCCTTTGTCTTTGTTCTCGTTGTTGGGAGGTGAAGAAAGCAGTTGAAGCAACGAGATCATGCCTGAGATGTTGTCTGGTTTGTGCAAACAAGTTAGAATCCTAAGGTAAGAGTTTGGTTTCAGATGCATAACGTCTCTCTTTACGTATCCAATATACTTCCTCTTTGGATCGTATAATGCTTTCACGATGGTAGGTAAAATCCCTGCGTTCAGTAACACGTACATCATCAAGAACGTGTTCGTTGCTTGTGACAAATTCTGTATTGAAAAAAAAAAAACATTAGCTCATTAGTTCATTATATCATGCATGTAGAATGAGTTAGGGTTTTGTAATAAAAATAATAATTACCCATTTATTTACGGCGCCTTCAATGAAGCATAGGTCAACAAAACCCTTATAGTTCATAATCATGGCGATGATAATGGACTCTCTAGTAGGTAACTTGAAGATCAAGCAAGGTACAAAAGAGGCACTCATTTTCAGAACCAATGTGAAACCAACCAGAAATATGTTGAACGATATGTCATCGAACGCATATAATACCCTTATAATGTCACCTTTCATGGTCATAACCGCGATTGAGATGGGGAAAAATACGTTTGTAGCCAAACTCTCGAATTTAGCCTCTAAAGCTGACCCCAGAGGTGGACCGTCTGGGATCGCCATCCCAACCATAAAGGCTCCTAGAACGTATATTTGATTGAAAAACGTTGTGTAAATGCTCGCGGCGACTGCTGACATGATTGTTCCGTACAAGTAGAGTTTCCGTACTTCCTTGCCATCTGGGGTAATGTTGACTATTCGTTGAGCCGTAGGTCTGATGATGAATATGATCACAAGCACTAAGATGATCATTGCCGCTGCATCACGGTTGGCTGTTCTCGGTGATACGTACCTGCATGACCGTTTCAAACTATATTGTAATAAATCTTCAAAAAAATGTTATGTATATACTAATTAGTTAATGTGGCACTCATTTACGTGATCTATGTATTAATTTTTGTTCAAAATGGTTTCTGTAAATATATCACTCGATCGTCTAAAGTCTAGACCATGATTATTGTTTTTGTTGACTAATTCTTAAACCATTTTAACCAGAAAATTCTCTTATATAAATTATCTTGATTAGACTAATTTTTTTATTTTAAAATAAATATTGTTTTATAGTTTCAATGCAAAATTTATTAATTTTATCTATTATTATATTTTTCTATTGGTTGAAATGTGGTTATATGTATAGGTAATTGTGGTTTTTTATAGAAAATATGCAAAACTAAATATTTTCTTAATCTGTGTGCAAAAACTCATAACGACAAGTAAATTGAAACAGAGGGAGTATAAAAAATGTATGACACCGTTAAACGTATATAACTTTACCAGGAGTCCTGCTATTTGCATATACCTGTAAGTTCCAACGTAGGAGACGCACATCAGATTGATAAAAGCGAGGAGATCGTTGAAGGCGGAGATAGATATAGCTAGGCGGCCGAGTTCAGAGTTCGGAATCTTAAGCTCATGTATGAGGTGGGTTACCACCGGTAACAGCGTTAACGCTTGAATCGCTACAATCACGGTGCGTTCTGTTGGAGCCAGCCTCAAAGGCATATAGAGAGGATCAGCCTTGTCGATACGGTAGTTTCTGAAGGCCATCCCCGTGCCCATTGTCACGACAAAGGACGAAACCGCGATCACAATTGGTCGTTTTCCAGTTTGAAACGCTGCTCTTTTGTTGGTCTTGACGCCCATTAGGAACGTGAACATTATCATCCCGAACTTGGCCACACCTTCCAACGTTACGTTCCCGTCCAAAGCGACATCCAACGATAACCGGTCCGAAGAAAAGTCAAGCAAATTTAGCAGGTGAGGTCCAAGGATAAAACCAGCCTAATTTTCAAAAAGTACAAACGATTCATTACTTGCGACACAAGAAAGTATTACCTCTTTGCTTAGAATACAAGAAACTTACGAGCATGTAAGAAACGAACTGTGGTATGCCCATAAGTCTAAGGAACATATGAGAAGAGACGATGAGAACAAAGATGAGAATGATTTGTATCTCAAGTAGAGGCAATGCGTATCCGAAGATGACACTCGGAATTTTATAGGTTTCCAAGATTCCGAAAGAAGAGATGTTCAAAGCTCCATAACAATCTTTGCCGTTGCTAAGCGTCGGAGGAGCAAGTGCGGCCATGATGAAGATTGATAAGTAAAAGAGACAGAGATATGTATTGGTCAAAATTTGATTATTATATCTACGTTCTGGTTTCTCCTTGAAGATTTTGTTTCTTTTAGTCTCATCTTAACAAACAAATGTTCAACAACGTAACAGTTTGGTTTGAAATTGTCTGTTGTCTCTCAGTATAGGTAGCTGGTTCTCTTTGTGACCAGCTTTTTTATAATACATTTGAGCTGTAAATTAAATCTACCTTATTAACAAATACACAAACAGGTATATATACATATATAGAATTATAGATACATTATTGGAGGTGTTAAAATAATGATAGATTATACGAAACAAACATACAAATAGTACGTGAAAATACTGAACCGAAAAAGTCGAATATAACATTGATATATACTTAAGCCTCAGTTCGAAAAAAAAAAAATCTATATACCTAAAGAATTATTAATAGAGATCCAACGGTGCATAGAGATGCGATTTGAGAAATCTTGTGGCCCTAGATAAATTATTAGGCTTCTTTTTCTTTGTTAGTCTATTTTTGGATAGGTGATAGTCGGGTAAAACGCACATCAACGAAAGTGTCCGAGTGGTGAGGATATAAAAGAGTGGACCCATATAAATGAGTTAGCAAGATGCGTGATCCTATCCAATCCTATCTTGTTCTGCTTTTTATAGCCTTTTTTTTAAGACATGACATTGTCATTGACGTTGACACACCACCAGGTTCTTGAAATGGCGCGCCAACTGAACCAAATCATTGATTATACAAATTCTTTTATATTGATAACATAATTTTGGTAATATTTTAGCCAACTTTTTATTATTTTTTCATACAGTTTCTGAAATATATAAATGACTTTTAGGGAAATGAAATCATAAAAGATATTTTAACAAAAGTGACACTACAATCTATATTATAATAATTCACTTCTAAGGTTCCTAAGCTGTCCACGTCAGCAAGTTTGTGGATCCCGTACGTTTAAATTTTAAAAGTTTATAGTTTTTTTTAAAATAAATATAAACAATGAATACACTTTAGCAAAGTGATATAAGACATCTAATTAAGTCTGCAAGTGTATTGGTTCAAACCGCGCAGTTGTTATATATTTTAGTTTTTTTGTTTGGATTATTATCATATGGGCTTTTTAGTTTAAAAAAAAAACGAGTCTCACGCGGCACTATCATGTCCTAATATATATATTTTTACTGTTAGAACATATTTTCTAATATATATTTTCAAAAAATTATGTATGTGAAATAAAATAAATTAAAATATTTTTCGTATTTATAAAATAACTATGTAATTTCTCTTCAATTTTTAATAGTTATTATAATTTCATTTTTATCACACTCCGGCGGATGGATTTCCACAGTCGATGACGTCGTAAAGAAAAATACCACATTATTCATGAACAAAATTCAAACTTACAAAAAAACATATCCAAACCTATCTATTGAAACCCAAACAACAAATATTAGCTTAAATTATAGTTATTTTCAAATTGATAAATCGTTTAGTACAAATATAAATACTATAAATAAATATTTATATCAAGTTTTGACATCCAATATAAAAACTATTTACAACATAAAAAACAATATAGACACCTATTTTTATACACTAAAAACTATATTATAATTTATTATTCCTATAAACCTTATTTCGTATATAAATAATATTTAACACATTATATATACAATATTTTCACTTTACACTCTTGCTACATTCTTTTCATTTCATTATTATTTGCTATTATTAAAATAACCCACTAAACCAACAACCGAAAAAAACACAGATCGCGGCTCCACGCTTGCGCGGGGGTTATGGATCTAGTATCTAATATGTGAGACTTCAATCAATTGCGATTGCACAGTGTTGTTGGTTTCAAGGTTATGTTAATCTTTCAAAAGCCAAAACATACTATTATTTTAAGGATATTAATTTTTTTTAATATAATAATGTGTAGTCAAATATAAATATATATAGTGTAAATATTGTTGATAATATTATTAATTGATTTTTAAAAAAAATATACGATAAGTACTAAAATATAATATATAAATAATTACTCATGCAATTGTGAAATATATATAATTGTAGGGACTAAAGTGAAAAAATGAATATTATTTTGAGAAGTTGAATAATGTCTCCTTATATTAAAATTTTCAAATTCTTATTAAATTATGCAAACACATAATTTCTTTACTTTCTCTAATTTTTGCATTTGTGCACACAAAACATGAAATATCCCACATTTCAACCAAAAAAATTGATATTGGAACGAAAAATTATTTTGTTTAATATATGTATATATATATATATATAAACATATTAAGCTAATATACTTTGGGTGATATGTATAAAATAACCGAAATAGGATCTTTTAACTTTCAAAGGTTTTTTTTTCAATTTTTTCTTTCAAGGTTTACATATCATAGATTTTTCTTTTATAATCACACAGTATATTTAATTCTTGTTTCAAAAATTTTATATAGTTTGTCAAAACTAGAACGTGTATTGCATAAAAGAAAAAAAAATATGTAACCGCTAAATTTAGAAGATATTTGAATTTTACTAAAAATTTGATATCACTATTTTAATTTATATTTTAAAATAATTAATTTCGCAAATATCTTAAATATATAATTCAAAACTAAACTAAATCTTGTAAATGATTTTTAAGTTTATAAACAAACTCCACTTCTTCAATACTAAATCTTAAATAATAATTATTAATTTGATATTTTGAATTTTTTTATTTAACTTATGTTATTTTCTGAATTTAATGTACTATAGCTTTCAAAGAGTTGTGCATTGGTTTCAACATCAATAAATAAACAAACAAAACAAAATTGAATAGATATGTAAAGAATGATTGGGGAGGCGAAGATAAAAATCTGGCGTGTAGCCGAGTCACCTCTCTCATCATCATCATCATTCTCACATAAACAAATATCTACCTGCTTCCTCCCCTTAAAATCTGATTTAACAAACGTCAAAGCATTTCTCCAGTTTACGTTTTTTTCCTTACTCTTGTAGAATCTGAAAGATCAAACCTTTAAGTAAATATATGGAGATGGGTTTCCAGGAAAATGATCAAAACCAAGAACTCACCAATCTTATGGAGATTGGATCTGGGCATTACGGGTAAACTACATTCATATCCATCTTTGTGGAATCTAAAGTTTCAAGCTTTATATGTTGAAACTGGTCTTTATTTTGTATGTGTGTGTGTGTTTTTTAGGTGCTCACATTATAGAAGACGATGCAAGATTAGAGCACCCTGTTGTGATGAAGTTTTCGATTGCAGACACTGTCACAACGAAGCTAAGGTATCTAAAACTAATAGTAATATTTAAAGGAATCATCTTTTTTAATTTGTGTTGTAGATGTGAAGCTTATTACATAGCTAATGTGTTTAAAGTTTTGTTTGAACAGGATTCTCTTCAGATTGAACAGCTTCTTAGACATGATCTTCCTCGACATGATGTTTCAAAGGTTTATTTGGAATTCATATTGAAAATTTTCTGAAACATTTTTGTTTCTTCACTGTGAAATCATTTTGATTCTGTTTTTTTTTTTCTTTCAGGTTATTTGCTCGCTTTGTGAGACAGAACAAGATGTGAGTATCACCTCTTATGTTAATTATGTAATAAACATGTTTTTTTATGCTGACCTGTGATTTGTTTTCTTACAGGTCCAGCAGAACTGCTCTAACTGTGGTGTATGTATGGGGAAGTACTTTTGCTCAAAATGCAAGTTCTTTGACGATGATGTAAGTTTTTATTCAATCAAGAATTATAACCCTGGAGTTTTTGTAATATTGAAATTCAACATTGGTTGTTGTTTCAGCTTTCCAAGAAGCAATATCACTGCGATGAATGTGGGATTTGCAGGTACCAATTCAAAAGAAAATACAAAAAGTCTTGTGTTTTTTTTTTGGTAACTGATTGTTGATAAGTAATCTCAATGATGTTTGGTTTTTGATAGGACCGGAGGAGAAGAAAACTTCTTCCATTGCAAAAGATGTCGTAAGAGACAACAAAACCTTTATGTTTCTTCTTTCCACAAATGTTTGTTTCTACCTCTTATATTGTGTTCTTGAGACAGGATGTTGCTACTCCAAAGTTATGGAGGATAAGCACCAATGTGTGGAAGGTGCAATGCATCATAATTGTCCTGTTTGTTTTGAGGTAAAAGAATCATACCAAGCCAATTTTCTTAACTAATGCAACATAATAGTGTCTTGATTTTGGTTTATATTTGTGTCTCAGTATCTGTTTGATTCCACAAGAGATATCACGGTCTTGAGATGTGGTCACACAATGCATCTACAATGCACCAGAGATATGGGGCTGCATAACCGGTAAAACAAGTCTCAATTTTTTTTAATGCGACCAGTGAAGGAAGTCACTGATAAACAGAGTATTATCTTGATGCTTTGTTGTAGATACACATGCCCTGTGTGCTCCAAATCCATATGTGACATGTCCAACATGTGGAAGAAACTTGATGAAGAGGTAACGCTTCATAGTCTAATATTAGTATCCTTTGTATAGTCTCTTTTGGTCTTTGAGTTGTACATTCAAATTTCTTTTGCAGGTTGCTGCATACCCAATGCCAAAAATGTACGAAGACAAGATGGTAAGAAAAACTGTTTTTACGAGGTTGTGTTTGTTGTATATGTATATTTTTGGATTCTAATGTGATGGGTTTTGGATTAGGTATGGATACTTTGCAATGACTGTGGCTCAAACACGAATGTTCGGTTTCATTTGATCGCGCATAAGTGCACTAGCTGCGGTTCATACAATACTAGACAGAGGCAGAGAGGACCTGATACTCACTCTTGCTCATCAGGAGTTCCTCAGGTTGTTGGTTCAACCGGTTAATCAAGACCTGAACCGGAGCTGGTTTAGGTGTCTGAATTTCCCAAGGGAGATAATATTATATTTTCTTAACTACATCACCAGTTAGTTCTGGTCTATATCATCACAAATTCAAATGCATATGAAGATTGTAATAAATATGCCAATTCGACTTGGTGGGTCTAGATGATCTAAAATAAACGTAAATAGATTCCAAAATATTATGCCTCTCTAAACATAGATAATATCATAAAACCAATAACATAAAACTCATGAACTGGCAGGAATTTGTGTTCTGTTTCTTCAATAGTTCGTGTAATGTCTGTTGCAAACACGTTCCGAATCAAAGACATAACGAGTCATTTGTTGTGAAACTTTGAGATTGAGTTAGTGTCACCCCTTTCCCTGCAATCAACTGAAATGCTATGGTGGTTGGTCCGTTACAAGTGTCGCCACCTTTCTTAGAAGCTTTTGATAAAGTATACAACAAATCTTCGTGCAACTTGGTTTTATCTTTGGTTTTGGTTTGTAATGACTTTGGATTTTTTTTTTGATTATATACAGTTTTCTCAAAGGTTTCCTAGAAACAAGTGATTAATTTGTGTCGCTGCACTTCGAATGTGAAATTACAGTGGCTAGAATGTGTCGAACCCAGGTGGCCGTTACCACCAGACTAACTTGTTTGGTTACACAGTTTCCCAAAGATTGTTGCATTTTATTTGTGTTTGATGTTTCACTTTTTTCGATCATTGACCCATATTTTTTTTTGTTGAATTCAAGAAATTATGGATAAAAATCTATATATTTTTTTGAGAAGATGAGAACCGATTGATAAATGTCCATTCCATCACATATAGTAAAAACTCGAACGTGACACATCAACCTGTCGTGTAAGAGGTTTCTAACACTAAAGCTAGAAGTTCCAAACATTAATTTACTCACATTTCACTATGATATATAAACAAACTTTCAAATTAAAAATGTACGTTTATTACGCGTAGAATTTGTTATTTCCTATTTTAGTCATGATTCTACAAGGAAAAAGTAATATGGATTCTAGAACTTAAATTTGTGTTAACAGTATGTATGCATGTACTTACAAATCAACCTCGCCGACAAAAAATGGAAGAACATACACATATTCAATTATTCAAGCTTGAGATTTCTTACGTTTGATACCTAACAACAATAATTAAGGCGGTTTGTCGTTACTTAGACTTTTTCTTGAACAAAAATATGAATTGAGGAGTAGGTTAATCAGCCACGTTCTAAACTTTATAAAACAAACAAAATCCTTAATTATTTATAATACTAGGATAAGACCTGCGCCTAGCGCAAGGTGAATATATGTAATTAAAATATAAAATTTTAATATTCACAAATTTAAAATTTATATATGATTGTTTTTGTATGTATTTGAAATTTTAGAATTTTGGAATTTTTATATAATTATCTATACGTATGATCAAAAACAATTTTAATTAGAAATGTAAATCAAATCTTAGAATTTAATGGATCTGATTTCATATATCTTTTTACTTTTCAGTGTTCGAGTGATGGAAAATAAATGGAGTGTCACTGGGCTTGATTGGT
>CAKOAT010770709.1:269045-293406 GCA_932364175.1 Eruca vesicaria subsp. sativa | reverse complement strand
ATAAATATATAAACTATGTTACATGCGTTATATGCGTCTCTAATTATTTTTCCCTAGCAAATTTCAATTGAACCTAAAGCCGCCACGTCAGTTTAATTGATATGCTAATTGATTGACAACTAAGCAATGTTACTTTTTAATTAATACAAACTTGAGGTTACATCTTTTCAAATGTTTCTCAATTAATATATAGGGGATTGGAGTTTACACGATGACCCTATAAACAACCCTAGTGGGCAATTCCTTCAGACTCGTGAACACTTCATCATCCACAAACTCGAATTAATAAATTTTAGTTTGAAAGTAGTGATTCTAACCCGCTAAAATAATATACTGACCAAGGTCATACAATCTATGAACTAACCTATGCCTGATACTAGTTATGTTACAGGGACAAGGAGATCCGATTCTAGATCTTTAGGACCCACCCGACTTGATCCCTCTTTTGGTTGTTGGGCTTTACTAACGACATCTCCCACCCATCATTCCCTAAAGCAAAAATATTAAAATAAATTATCTCAAAGTTGAAAATCATTCAGGCACACCCTCACAAAGGCGACAAGAAAGAAACTTCTCTAATAACCAAATTTCAATTTTCATTAGAGAAAAATAAGAATACATTATGAAGCCAGGAACACAAATACCACATTTAGAAGAGAGAAAAATCAGTGAAGCTAAATTCTTGAGCTTTAGATACAACATGATATCCATCCCCAACTGGTGGTAGATGGAAAAATGAAAAAAAAAAAAAAAAAAACTAATTCAACACATCATGGAGCCAAAACAAGAGTGTGAAAAATGCATTTGGATACAAAACCCAAACAAAAAAAAAAACAGCAAGCATCCCTAAAGAAAATAAGTGAAATAGCAAACTCTCACATAGTATTAAATAAAACCAGGGGAGTTTTTTTTTTTTTTTTTTGTGGTCTTTCTTTCCCATCACTCTAAATCTAAACCCTAAATGGATCAGACTGTCTCCCACAATGGTGCATAACCAAAAGCCCTAATGTACAAAAGACCACTCTCACTTGACACCCTAAGTGAGATTAACCCTGAAAATGACCTATGTGATGGTATATTAGAGGACTAATAGTACTACTTGGGTAAGAATAAAGATCAGCAGCCAAGAACTGTGTCGGTTAGTGGAGAAGAACTTTCTGATACTTAGTTTTTGAATACGTCCCATCTGAGAATACTCTCTTTCTGTTGAATTTTCCACACCCATTGTTGACATTTGGGCACTGGATGGTGACTGGAGGGATCTCAAAAGTCTTGAGAAGCGGTGGTGGGTGTTGCCATTGAGGTAATGGACCGGCTAAGAGCAGTGTCTGAAGCAATGGCCCTGCCTTCATAACAGCTTGTAAGAGCTTACCCTTTTCAGGCAATGGCTTGTCTATAAACAATGGATCCATAATCTCATTTCCTGAGGCTTCTTCAATATGAGGTGAGTGTGGTGGGTTCATGACATGATCAGTGGGTGACATAAAGCTTTCTTCGAAATCCGAGGATGAGAAACTCTTGTTGGATGTTAGTTGTTGAGTCTGCAGTGTTTCATCATCGATGCTTGAAGCTCCTGATAAAGGAGGAGTCATATGCTTTTGCTGCTGGGGTTGTTGAAGCGAGTGGTTATCCAACATGAGACGCTGGCATTTCTGGAGAGCTTCGTCTCTTTCTTTAATGGTTTTGGTTAACATGTCTTTGAGCTGGATCAATTGTTCATCTCTTTTCCTTATTTCCTCATGAGCAAACATCTTTGTTTGTTCGAGATCTAGTGTTGTGCACAGAAGAGAGTGTCTTAATTCTTCTGTAGTCTGTAATTAAGTTTCACAGAAGTAAGAAATAAATTAGAGACACAAAAGAAAGAAAAAACAGAGGAAAAAAGTATGTTAAAATAAGCTAAGATGGGACAGAACAGAGGATCCCTAAGTTTGGTGTCAACTAGTTGACAACTATTATATTAAGATATCAAGAATTGAGTCACCTGGTTGCAGATTAAGACCACCATTATGTAAAATCAAGTTGAGTCCTAGCAACTAGGTCTAAATTCAGGTGTTTATTAGAACAACCAAGAAGAGTTAAAAAGCCTTCAATATAGTTCTTGTTTTGGACAGACATTATGCAACCATTTAAGCAAAAAACATAATTGAAAGAAGGATAAAGCAAAAGCAAAAGAGGAGCATTGCTTTGGCGAAGGGAAGAGAAGAAACTCAACTTTAGAAAGAGAGAAAATCAAATTTACCTTTCCATGAGAATAGTAAGGCCAGCCAAGAAGAGCATTGCTTTGGTTATCCATAAATTTCTACTAAACTGAGCTTTTGATTCTCTAAAAAATTATGTTAGAGAGGGAGAGAAAGAGAATGGAGTCTAACTTAGGGAGGGAAGGAGATATAAATAAGTAAAAACTTGTTGGACTGTTTAAAGCAGATCAAGCTTTTTCAGGTATGTAGCTTTCTTTCAAGATTTCAATAATTAGTTAAATAACTAAAAAGATAAAGATAAAAGGATAGCACATGATTGTATCATTTCTTGTAACATTATCTCAACTAACTCCACTTTATATTTTACCGCGCAAACTATAAGAAAATTATTTAGTAGTATAGTGTATAGCTATGAAAAATAAAATCGCATAAATCAAATTCAAAGTAGTATTTGACTCAAATTCGTAGAAAAGTTGATGGTTAACTTAGATTTAAAATAAAAAAGTTAAACAATCATTTAAATTTTTGGTGAATACTTTTCTTAATAGGTGGACAGTATAAATTAAAGGAACAAGTCATTCTATATCCTAATACTGAAAACGTTTTAAATATATAACTATAGTTCATGTCTTTCTGCAAATCATTTTATACTTGTTTACATGAAACAAGATTATTATTTCAGTGGGTGTTGTAGCTGTTCTAACTGTTGTTGGGAAGAGGTCTTTCCCAGGTGTTAATCTTTTAAATATTAGATATGTTTTTAGCAACACTTAGTTCAATATATGTTAGGAAAATAATAGACTATTATGTGGTGTGTTACATAATCAGCAAGCATGTTTTGTTTTTTAGAAATGTAGGAAAATAAGGTAAATGTATACGAAGAAGATAGTAATTTGATATTTGTGAGAACTCCAAAAAACTCCACCGGAAAAGATTTGAGTTAATAGCTAGGATGAGAAATTGAGAGTCGCAAAATATTATACATGTATAGTTTTCCTTTTTCCTTGTTTTGTTGGACGTAGTATTTATACATTTTTTATTATTACTTCTTCTGCCGTAACTATTTGGTGGAAGACCAGTATCGTAGTTTACTGACATTGGTCTCACTTACTCACTCACAATATAGTCTAAACTCTTTAAAGGTCTTTTGTTTTCTTCTTCGTTTTTTCTTGGGATACAATACGGTTTCTTGTCTTCATCCAAGAAAAATCAAGTGCACCGAAAAGAGCGGGAACTAACTTCTTCTAATAACATATTTTTCAATTTTGTACAAGGAAAGTATATGTAGAGGAAAGCATATGTGTATAAACAACTAAAGATGCATGGAGTCAATGAGAAGTGGATTCCATGGTCAGCAAAAGAGGCAAGTGAGCAAACTTTTTCCACCAATACATTGAGAAAAGTTTGATTGAATCCCTTTTTCAATTATTAAACCTATCACTACTCGTGGAAAATAAGGACTCACATCTTCGTTTCCAAATTTCACGTGAATATTACAGAACTGAACAGCTCAGTTTTGAAAAAGAAAAAGAAAATCAGCTCAATTATTGTTATTTTGGATATTGACATCGCTATATTATAGCCATCGTTATTAGTTTTAATATAATAGTCTTAGGAAGATCTAACAATCTGTGGTCGGATTATTCATCTTTGTCGTGCAGATCTTATCGAGTTTTCTAGAAACCCTAAGCACAATAAAGTCTAACCAAAAGGTTATCAAGCAAAGGTAATCAGTTATTTTTAATCAGTTTTTTTACATACTGAAAAGGTTATGCATTTTCAATTTCTACAATGTTCATCATTTTTTTTTGTCTTGACAACTGCCAGCGGGCTTATGTTACCTTCAAATGTATTCCTTCATCAAATCTTAATACTCCCAGACGAAAAAAGACTAAGAATGAGTGAAAACTCAATTTTAAGTATATAATGAATGTTCTTAGATACTTCGCTGAAAATGATTAATTGACTTTTACTGCAAGTTAAAGTAAAGTAAGGAAATTAATATCTCCATATTTGGGTCCCTTCGCATGTTAAGTGATGATCATGAATATCCTCGATGGTCATAGTAGTATTATAATATACATGTAGTGCACGATATGTTCCTACTAATTGTGATAGTTAGTGGTATGCATTAAAAAAAGCTAAAGAATTATCTCGTTCAACAATATACATGCAGATGAATATAAATCTAAAGAAAAGAGAAGTACTTCCAATACTAAAAGTAGGGGGACAAGAGTTATCATTTCTTGGTCTCTTTCACCAACATTAATCTAAGAGCATGTGAAACAAATTTGATCTTCTTTCTTTTGTTCATTGTGATAGAATTTTAAGAACTTATTTATATATTTTGGCTACCTAGGTTTCCTGTGTGAGCTGGTGCAATTTTAGATATCTTTGTGTATTCGTTATATACACGCGCGATATTTTATATATATTTAAAACACTAAAAAATGCAGTTAAAAAATACGAGTCGATATGTGTCTGATTAATCTATAAATTAGTTTTCAACTAAGTTTCGCAACCAGAAGGCATAAACTCCAGAGCAAACATTTTAAGCAAAAAAAAAAACTCCAGAGCAAACATTCTTAAGCAGGCGGAACCAATGTGACGATTATCACCGGCGATTATTGGCATTACTCTACTCACTAGCATAAAGTCCTTTGTAGTAGTATATATCTTATATAATAAACTTGACTTTTCTCCCTTCTCATGCTGCCACATAGGCAAGGAGATAGGGGCATTTTATTCCACGTCAGCACCAACAAAACTCAGCCGAAATTGTCTTTGCTTTTGGTAGGCTGGGCAGTAAATATTCAAGCGGATGGGCCTCTAGAAACATATTGGAAAAGCATAAGGCCACTTTGATTTACAACGAGAGTGAGAAGAGGCCCACTTTAATGGTTTGTATTATACTTCCAAATAAAAACTAATTACGTCTCCGTAGCCGACGTGTCGATCCCTATCCTCTGAAACAAACCCACACATCCGCCCTCCTGAATCTCTGGCATAACGTAATTATCTACCTCCCTGAATCATCAAAGCTCTTCATTACTAAAACTTCCGTATGATTTCTCCTCCGGTCTCTCTTTTATAGAAAAAATCACTAAGCAACACCAAATGATGGATCTTTGACATTCATAACTACTAGGAGAAACTCTCAGAGGTAAGAAAACTGCAACTCTTCTGCTTTACCGACTCTGCTTTCAAAATATAGGGATTTCAAGCGTTATTCTCGGCTATTTCTGGTTTAACAAACTCTATTCTCTTTGATTGTTTCATTAAAGGTAAGTGATGGAGATGATAAGATTGGTTAAGAATGCTGATCGCAGCCTGTTGATTCAGATTGCAGGAAAGATACTTCTTTCTCTCTACAAATTAAGACTGGGCTGGCGATTTTCTTGTGCTTACTGATAAGATAAAAGTTCACTCATTTATGAGACTAAACATGTGGGTCGGTTTCGTATAATGAAAAATTTTCAGAACAAACTCAGGCTGAGCTGGATGACTTCAATGCTTGGTTCTATCTCCACTCTAAATCAAATGTATGTGAAAGTTTATAATTTTGTCTTTTCTTATCTTATTGATGTACGTGATAGTAAAGAGTGTCTTTTTTCCTCTGCTGTGAGTAGAAAAATTGCAACTCCAGAGATGCAAATGAACATAAATCGAGCTAAAATCAGAAAACAAAAACTTGGTTTTGGGAAGTTTGCTCTTTGAAAAGAGATGTGAGGTATGCTATACTCTCGATTTTGTGAAGCTTGCTCCAGGGCTTAGCTTTTTATACGTTTTGTGTTCTGCAAGTATTATATAGTTTCCGGGTTCTCGGATGTTTTGTGGTTGTAGTTTATGTCATGGAGAGAAAAGATATACTCATCTGGTTACTGATATTAGGCTGACTAATAGATTCACGGTTGAAGATATAATCAGATTTTTCAGGATGCCATCATGTGTATGAGGTATCTATCCATAGCCATAGGTATATGTCGGCTTGAACTGTAGTTTTTTGGAGTCAAAGGTTCATGACCCTCCAGTTTAGGAGGTTCCAGAGTGTCCCCCAGTGACAAGGATGTATTTGATATAAGAAACTTTATCAGGCAATTTCATTGCGTTTTTTTAATTTTGTTTTTCATTAAAAAAACATATTATTATGATGTGTAACTGATGATTTTTGGTAGGGCTGGGCAAAAAAACCGAACCCGAAAATCCGAACCGAATCCGGTCCGATAAAAAGGAACCCGAACCGATTCGAACCCGACATAAGTACCGAATGGATCTTATTTTACGGTATTTCGGGTTATGGATATTACCCGAACCGAACCCGAACTTAAATGGATATCCGAAAGAACCCGAAACTTTAAAACTCCTAAAAAACTTGTATCATATCCAATGTAAATTTCTAATATGTTTTCCAAAACAGATTAATATATTATTGAGTACCTACAATAATTAGTTATGATATAAATAATTAACTCAAATATTTAGTCTAATGTAT
This sequence comes from Eruca vesicaria subsp. sativa, assembly GCA_932364175.1. NCBI lineage: Eukaryota > Viridiplantae > Streptophyta > Magnoliopsida > Brassicales > Brassicaceae > Eruca > Eruca vesicaria. Next base: position 286,716 of record CAKOAT010770709.1, on the reverse strand, counting down.
AGTGTTATTTGGTGATTATTAATGTTTATGATTGACATTACATTTGAAATTAAATTACGAATAAATTTTTTTTGAAGTTTATATAAGGTTGTTTTTTTTAAAGTGTAAATAGTACTTCTTACGTTTATAGAATTGTTAGTTGTTAATTTTAATTTTTTATGTTTCATTATGTATAATATTTCGTTCATACAAGGTTTTGGTTTGTCATTAATAATGACAATATTATTTTGAAGGAGAACAATATGGTTTGTAGATGCTAAACCATATTGTTCAATGACAAATCTTATTTGGTTGATAGACGAGTTTCACAATATTATTTTGAAGGAGAACAATATGGTTTGTAGAAGCTAAATACACAAATTTAATAAAATGATTGAAATATAGTGAGTTTAATTGAGTATAAATTAGTATTTTTAGAACCGATAACCCGATTAGTATCCGGAACCGAAATTATTTCGGGTTCAACCGGATCTTGGACATGTTACTAAACCCGAACCGAACCCGAGTAAACCCGAACCGAATCCGACCCGATTTTTTATAATATCCGAATGGGGCTGAAATTCATGAACCCGAAAAGCCGAAACCCGAATGAACCCGAACCGAAACCCGATTGTGACTCCGATTGCCCAGCCCTAATTTTTGGAACTGTTTGTACGATTTGAAACGAGATCAGGATGTGGCCATTTGAGAAAATACCATGTAAATAGTTGTTAATCAATGTTTGAATTTTCTCCCATATTTGTGCTGCCATGAAGCTTTCTTAATACAAGAGAATCGAAGGGACTGAAAAAAGAAACCGATTAGAAAAATTATTATCTTAGACATTTCATTAAATCTAAGCTTTGCAAAAACAATCTCTTTGATTTTCTATAAACATTTGTGTGGATTTAAATTATTTGGATCTGATCAATGATTTTGCAAGAATCTCGACCGGCTTTTGTGCAAGTAAGCTTTACCGATTTTAGATATTACGTTTAGATCCATATGCTGAATTTCTTCACATATTGCTATTTGAATATGACAGCCACTTTAAAAAAGTTATATATATATATATATATATATGTGTGTGTGTGTGTGTGTGGAGCATCAATATTGTAATGAAAATTTAGACATCATCTGTATCAATGTCAATATTCACGTTTTTTTTCTTATTTTGTCTACTACACTTATGAATTCATAAGTTCATGTTTCACTCATTTGAAAATTTCAAAGCCAACTACGACATGAGATATTTTCAATTAAAAGTACTTATGCAGTTCAACTCTCATTCATACTGTTTCAACAAATTTTAGTCATATAATAATAGCTACGATTTTTTAAAAATTAACAAAAGTCAAAACACGAAACAGAACAAATCTTAAACCTAAAACATCATTAGCCGGTCTAACCCTCTCGGGTAGAGTAATAATTTACAAATAACCACATGAAAATTACGTATAGAAAAAAATATAATACGTCATTTATCCCAAAATTGAAAACGTAACTTACACATTTCAGAGAAAAATACCAAACAACTTCCAAAAAATGAGAATATAATTGTGAAAAATTAAAAACAAAATACTACTATTTGATTTAGTAAAATAACACTAAAAAATAAAGTATGGTTTATTCGTTTGATCTTAAGATAACAACACGTAAAATTCACTAATAGTATTAAATCTGACGTTTCACGTATATAATGGTTTAAGTTAATAGCCAAAATACTTAAGAGACATACATGTTACAAGTAATTATAGAAAATTAACTAAGTCAATAACCACTGACAAGAACACTACCATGTATAAGCTCAAACCTCTATAATACAATTTGAATTCCACAACAATATAAATCAAACCTCCGGCTAAATTAAAAACACAGACAAACCACTACAAGAAATAGTTTAGTTTCTGATCACTCTTTCATCAAATAAAATTGTCAAAAAAACTGTAATAAATTGATTATCTTTAGGAAGTCAACAGAAATTTATGACCTTATTAAAGGTTATACATATCACCAAAAGCAAACGTAAGAAAATGATCAAAAATAAATATTCATTTACTAATGGATTTTTGACCACTCTTTTGTGTTTAATTTTTTTTTTCAAAAACTCTTTGATTATTATTTAATAACTTATCAGATTATTAATTTACATAATAATAATTATAATTATAACCTGAAAACAGTAAAAATTACTGAAAATATAATAAATGTGAATTAAACGTTATTTGAATAAAAATGAAGTTTAGCAACATAAGAATAATTGTCTCCAACAAACAACATAATAATACATATATATTTAAAAAAACAAAAAAAAAAAACAAAACTTGAAACGGAAATAGAGTGAAATCTTCATGTCTTAATTGTGTTTTCATAAAAATGATAAAATAATACAAAACCAGATTAATGTCACATTTAAAAATATTCATGCTCAAGCTACCCCAATTAAAAAAACTAAGTCAATTAATGTGAGGTTAGAAATAAAAATACGAAACAAAAAAAAATTAAAAACAAACAACTGTAATACAGATATTAATATATTAATCAAGTTAGTTTTTTTTTTTAGAAAGTATGACACTAATTCCGGTCTTTTAAACACAAAATCTGGATCCACCTTGAAAGAAGTAAAAAATAATGGCAAAAACAAGACTGAGATGACAATGAAATTAGCAACACTAAAACTTTTCTAAATGCAAAAAAAAAGAGGTTACTTTTTTCTCAATACAAAGTTCCAAGATGAACAGAAGTCACCCCATCTGAAGAATCTCACGGTAATCAAGAACTACCATGCATCATATCATGTTGTCATTGTCACTTATGGCCAAAGCAGCTAAAGACAACCATGTTTAAAAGAATATATGACAATCAAACAATTAAAAATCCATTCAGCTGCTTCTTTGACAAGGTATAACGATCTCATGTCAAAATATTTATCAGCTGCAAACATACGAGGTCATTATGTTAAATCCATTCAAAAATATTTTGGAAAAAATAACCCCAATTTTGGCCTTCATCATCTACAAACATCAGCAAATAGTTTATACATAGATGCCATTTATCTATACGGTCTAACTAGAGCCGGGCCTGTGGAGAGGAACATGAAACAATGGAATGGGGCCCCCATCTCTAAGGGCCCCCACTTAAATATTTTTTTTTTGTAAATTAACACTTAATTATACTTTTTTTTAGAAAAAAAACATTTAAATTATATTTTTGTAAATTAAATTACTCAAACATAAGAAAATGACTAAGTTATATAAATAATTTTACTTCCATAAATAATTTTTTAAAAAAAAATTAAAGCTTGTTCGTTTTTAAAAAAACTAAACCTTGTTCCTTAAAACAAAAACATTGTTCCTTAGATTTTTTCTCTTTATCAACATAATTTTTTTTTGTAAATTATTATTTTTGATTAAACGATCACTATAATCAAGAATTTTTTATAAATTTTCTTTGGACAAATATATCACTATAATTAAAAAAAAATATTTGTAAATATTTTTGAACAAATATTAATGTATGTTTGTAATAAAAAAATGGATTGGGGCCCCCAATTCTTCAGGACCGGCTCTGGGTCTAACAATGCTTTACATGGGTGAAAGATATTTGTAAAACTTACATATATAAAAAAAAATAGTTGGAAGCAAGACCATAAGCTTGGCGATCAGTGTTGGATTGGCATTAAAAATTGTGCATGGAGTTCGTGTTAAAAACTCAACTGTTACTTAACCACTTTAAAAGCAACGAAAGTCACAATATTATGCCATCCAGACAACATCAACAAGAGATACTAGAATGTTGTTTCTTCAAGCGAATGACTAAGTTCATATACTTCATTTGAGCTATGGACATTGCCTTTTTAACTTAAGATTAATTGTCGTAACTTTTCGTATTTCAACAAGAACAAATATTTGTGATTTATGATGGTTATCAATATTTAAACAATATCACTTTTTGTGTTTAATATTGTTTTTATTTATTTTCAATGGTATTATATTACATAAAGTGAATGTCAATATAGAACAGTAATAAAGTCGAAAAAAAAGAAAGCATATATCCATCAATAAAAATATCTACATGTCCATAAAACCAAAAGCAGAAAACTCTTAAAATACAGTCACTAATGCAAAGAAAATAAATTCCTCACATATATTTCAAATAAATTATGAAATAAGAAACCAAACATAATAAATATGTAACACACAAATATCAACAATCCGCGCGTAGCGCGGACACACTACTAGTTGGAATATAAAGCTGACTATAGTAATAACATTTTAGTTGACTTTATATATTTCCTTTTGCAAGTTGCATCTGCGTTTTGTAATTCTTTATTTACACAGTTAATGAAAAAGAAATTCTAAACACAAAAGTATTAGCATCCATTTGTCTCTATTTTTACGCCTTGGGAGTAATATAACTCATCCACGAATTCACAAAAATGTCATTGATCACGGAAGATAGATTTGTTGAATCTAATTACCGATCAAATCTACTATATATATTATACTCCTTCCGTTTTAGAATAATTTATATTTTAGGGAAAAAAATATTTTTCAAAGATATATTTTAATATAATTTTATTAGATAATAATGGTAGTAAATTTCAAAAATATATATTTTGCTTGAATATTGACTGGTTAAATGTTATGGGTAATAGCGAATCACAACAAATAGTGTAATATAATCAAAATTTAAAATGAGAGTATAATATAATCAAAATATCTAGTCTTTATTTTGTAGATATGGTCCATAAAGGTTCAACCATTTAACCATATAAATGGACGTTGCGGCTTAAGACAAGATATATAGCATTACCGTTTCTGCTAAATTAATGGTATTGTGTTTCCACTAATAGCATGTGATAGTTGTGGAGATTAGTAGTTAGTTTGTTTATTTGCGTGCGTATATATAGACATCACTGTATATGTTTTATTGCATTAGGATTTTTAACAGACTAATCTAGTTACTGATCTGTTATTCGTTTTGAATTGAAAGCGAATTGAATCAACATTGACAATCATTGATAGGAATGTTTATGTTACTTCATAGATCTGTACAGTATAATATATGAATACGATGGCCCACAATATTCAATACCTAATAATGCCTTACATATACTATGATCGTGTTGGCAATTTAACAACAACGATATTTTACGGATAAGAGCTGTTTATACGAAGTCAGAAACATGGGAGCTATCCATAAATGCACGGAACACACTTTGCTTATATTCTTCACTATCATTATGAATGAAACAAGTTAATGCGCGTTTTAGTTTAATCCAATAACTTCAGATCCTTAAATTGATATTAAGGGAAACCACATTGCTTATTCTGTCGGCCAATAATTCAATTCCTCATGATAGTTCTAATGAATGGAGGCATGAAGTACTAGCTTGAGAAAGTAAGCAACAAGCAAAACGAACTTACCGTTGTGGCAGTTAAAAAGATTCATTTTGATTCTCCACGCATACCTTTGAAAACTAGTCTAGGAAAATTCTTTTGGTTTATATATTATTGTATTATATTATTTTATAAGTTACCATTTGTACGAAGTACACTACAACATACTCCATACCTGATTATATGTATTCCAAAAATGCAGATCATTTGCGAGAGTTTACAAGATTTCAGACCTACAATGTTATTTTCTGTACTATATCAAAGTTCATATGTGTTCAAATAAAATTGTGAACTTTGTATTAAAATAAAAATTGTTGGTGACAATTTTATTTTTAAAAATGATGACGAGGATGTGTCTTTGTATATTAGATGCAACAATTTTTATTTTTAAAAATTGATGACGAGGATGTGTCTTTGTCTATTAGATGTAGGCTCTTGGTTGTTTGATAAGGCTCGTTATGTTTATGGATACTAATTAATTAAAACCAAAATTTTATATATACAGTATACTGATTGTATTTGTATGCGTGTGATAAAGTCTATGTACATATTATTTTTAGGTCTAAAATGCGGACTCGTCCAAGAGCCAGCTGTTTCTCCAGTAAGCAGACAGAACTATTCGACCAAACTACATCGGTTTAGGGTTTTTTCTTGCATATATACTTTTGTTGACTAGGTAGCCCATCTCAGAATGTTCAACAATTTTAGCCGTCTCGTGTTGAAAACATGAAAAACGGGATTTGAACACGTTTCTGTCAAAGTCGATCAGATTCATGGTTAATAAAATTTGGCAAAGAAAAGAAAATGTTATGAGCTGCACTGATCAATATTCATGTATTTGTCAAAGTCGATCAGATTCATGGATCCAACTCTGTTTTTATGTTATTTTGAACAACATCCATTTCTGTTTATTGGCTATTTTATATCCTTGTAGCGTACAATAAGAAAATGCTTGTTCAATAATCATGTTACAGACCACATAAACTTCTCTTCTACTTACTAGGATGGAGTATTGAACTTCTAGATGGTATATTACTATATTTTCAGACCAAAATTCAAAACAAGTGAATTTGGTATTTGGATCTGAGACCTTCTCCAACCATCTCTGTTTTCATTTATATATTTTCTTTTGAAATATAAATTTTTTATAGTAGAAATAGATTTATGCCAATATATGCTTCTATAATAGAGAAAATGTAGATATATGCTATTTTCATTTTTAAACATAAAAACCTAAAATAATATATTCTAAAATAGATAAATTCTATTATAGAATCATACATTAGAAAAAATTCACTTCGATAATAGAAATTTCTATTTAAAAAAAAAATATATATAAAGATATACATTGGAGATACTCTGATAGAAACATTTCTTAACCGGTTAATTTCTTAACGTTGTCCAACAATATATTATATACACATAAAAATTTAACATGTACAATACTGAGATCTAAAAACTTCAGCTTCTAATGCCTATTAAAATCCATGAAGATAGTTATCAACATGACAGTTTGCATCATTAAAAAGTAGAAAGAGTAAAGTTGTAAACCAGATGGTTTCTTGAAGTACCGCATTTGAGCTTTATAAGAACGGCTCTTTATTCACGTTTAAGGCCCATTGGTTTAGTCCATATGTTTGCAATAGGGTGCAAAGTCCTCCAAGGCCCGATTTGAGTCTAATTAATTAAATGATTGTTGGATACTTAGTTATCAAATCCGTTGTAGCACACAGGCCTATTTCAATTGATGAAATCCGGTTTCAAACCCGACACGGAAAATATTTTTATGTATTATGTGTTTGCCATGTGACTAAATCATTGCCAAACATACACATGGGGAAAAAACTTCGTTTTTAGCGTCATCTGCAAGAGAGAAAAGGGAAAATTAATCATCTTTATATTCTGATTGTACAACTCTTCAGATGAAGCAGCTAAGTTATTTTATTGTGTGTGTTTTGAACCATTAATTCGTAGTTTGCGCTACTCGATATATACATAAATAACATCGATCGAGGGAACACACTATGATGATGTTTTGTCGAAAAGCCGAAGTCAAAATTTTGTCATCTATTTGGGAAAACGGTCGGTGAAAGTTCACCATCGAGGGAGAGGGACTATTTATTACAAATAAATAGCATCCAAAAGAGAAACATATAGACACAAAGGTATAGTTGAGAACAGATGAACAGTAATTTCAATATACTATAGGTTTAATTTGTTAATCAGACTGTAGATATGCACCGATGCACGTACAATTCATTTCTGTCTCCGTGCACATAAATATACACGTAGACTTTTGTGGCTAGGTGGGTCAATGTGTGAATTATCTTGGTTACAACTTACAATATTAAATGTTACATTTACTACTATAAGTTATTCGTACTGCATATATATGTGATTAGAAAGTGCAACCAATCAGTAGCTGAAATCTAATAATGTGATAAAAATTTGACAAAAACCGTTGTTAATTAACCATTTTTGTCATTGGTCAAGCCATCCGACATATAAAGCTGAATTCTCAACCATGTGGCTGTGAAGGTAGATTTTGTTTCCGTCGTTACAGCTACATCATCTATATGTTCGCATCGTAAAGTCACTTAACCAATCACGTTATTCACGTATTTCTCATACAATGTCAACTGTTTAAGCATAAGCTTCTTTAGACAAAAGTCACGTTAAGATATTTCACCATTGAGATCACAAAAAAAAAAAAGGCAAGATATAGAACTTCTAAATTTTTTCTATCTTTGTTGTCTTACCAAGTGGGCATTATTTATAAACCTAAAGAGAGAAGAATATGGTGAACATCTATCGTCTCAGGCGTCGTCCGTGCTCGTAACCACTTCCTTAACTGTGATTGGTTTTATGATTTATTGACCATTACTGGAAATCTGGAACTATGATAGTGAAAGAATTGTAACTGCAAAACAACTAAACGGCACAGTTAAAAAAAAAAAAAATTAAACGGCAGAGTCAAAATATCAGATTGGCAGATACTATAGTAGTATCATTTTAAAGTCGTTGTTATTCTTGAAATGCGAAAACGTTATAGCTAAGCAATCTAGTAGCATTATTATACAAGGAGAACAAAATTAATGTAAATATAGGAAAAACAGGCAACCAAAAGTAGCAAAAGGTTTATGCATGTATGTCTGGGCACAATAACACATTGTGATAACAAGTAGGTAAACACATTGGAGTTCCCATAAGCAAAAACGAACTACTTTAAAAACCTTACCAAGACAAATGATTTTTGAACTATACTTTATTTTTGTTTGTAAATGTGTTGCACTCTTTCTCCCCTCCACTCAATGGCCACTGGCCAGTGCCCTTGTAAGCTTTTTAGATGCTCTTTGCGCTCCTTTAAAAGCCCGACACTATAATGTATACATGTATTTGTTAGAGTACATAATACTATATATTATAAATAAATTCAATTTTGTAGATACAATAACGGTACTCTATACTAGTTTAGGATAAAGTAAGATGTAAATTCGGCTTGACCTGGCTAGGAAGTCCCGTACCGTACGTGACACTTACTTTCTAATAGCCAAAAAAATAAATATCAGACAAGTATGGAGCGAGCAACAAGGTTCGTATTTTTTCTTACGTAAATTCATCCTTTTTAATAACATTTGAAGAAAATAAACAATTTCAGTAACTTGTCAAAGTTTAATTTGGATGATGATCAGCTATAACTTCATACAACCACATGCGAGTTATATAAATAAATTTATCAACATTTAATAGTTAAGTAAATCTCCCAGCTAGCTTCTAAAACAAAGAAACAAACAAACACGTTCCAATAATTAGCTAAAAGATCCAAAACAACACTGTCATTAGCTTATCAAGAGACCATTTATGAACCAACCACATGTGACATGTCCTTCACGCCTCACGGAATCAAAAGCTCCCCCAACTTACCAAATACGTAAAGAAATCATTACGGGAGCCTCAATGGTATTATAGTAATTTCACACTACCTGTGGTATGGTTTAGAAGACTTAACCAAGCGATGAACCCGAGACCATTGCCTAGCTCCATTCTGCTCCATTGCATCCTCATGTGACCTTCTCTCTCTTTCTCTATATTCTGATAAGTTAATTTTTTTTATTTTTATCATTGAAAAAGTTCAGTTTATTTCTTAATGTTATCTCATTTGATTCCACTAGATTCGAACCAAACCCATGACAGGAGAGAATGATGAGAACCAGATCACCAATCTTGATCCAAATGTAATAAAAAAAAAACTACTATGACGGTTCTTTCTTGAGAAAGTCTCTTTCTTTCTCCTAATCTCTGTCTAATCTCTACTTCTCAATCATTACCATCACCAGAAGGACAAAGAGAGAAAGCAATGTCGCTTGACATTAAGAGACCTATCAGCAACAAGACGAAGAAGAAGAAGACAGGGTTCATCTTCCAAATGCAGCTTAATCACAACAACAGAGAAGGAAACAACAAAAGAAACATGTTCATTGTCTTCTTCAGACATTATTACAGATGGATCCTCTGGTTTTTCCTCTCCCTCTATCTCTTCACATCTTACTTCACCGGAGACCAACCCTCTCCATCCACAACAACAACTAGTCTCATCTCTAACCTCAAAACGTCGTCGTCTCTCCCATCTCACGCCCTCATCGAATCGTCCGCCATTCTCAAACCATCTCACACGTCTATATTCAACGGAATGAAGATTTACGTATACGACTTACCCGCGAGATACAACTCCGACTGGGTCACGGCTTCAGACCGGTGCGCTAGTCACCTCTTCGCGGCGGAGGTGGCGATTCACCGTGCCCTTCTCTCCGACTTCTCTGTTCGTACGTTAGAACCAGAAGAAGCTGACTTTTTCTTTGTCCCTGTATACGTCTCTTGCAACTTCTCAACCTCCAACGGCTTCCCTTCTCTGAGCCACGCTCGCTCCCTCATCAGCTCAGCCGTTGATTTCGTCTCGGGCAGGTACTCGTTTTGGAACAGAACACGAGGCTCCGACCACGTGTTCGTCGCTTCTCATGACTTCGGTGCTTGTTTTCATGCGATGGTAAGATCCTCAAGTTCATTAATTTCGCAAAATTTAAATTTTTTTTTTTTTTGAAAGTTTTGATTTTTATACAGATTTTTAGAGAAAAATGTTTTTTTTTTTGAAAAGTTTTGATTTTTATTCAGATTGTTAGAGAAATTTTGATTTTTGAAAAGCTTTAGTATTTAGAGGAGAAACTAATTTTGAAAAGTTTTGATTTTTATCAATATTTTTAGAGAAAATTGATGTTGACAAAAAAAAGAAGAGAAAATTGATTTTTGATTTTATTTTTGTGAAGGAGGATATGGCGATTGAACAAGGCATTCCCGAATTTATGAAGAAGTCGATAATTTTGCAAACGTTTGGAGTAAACTACAAGCATCCATGTCAAGAAGCAGAGCACGTGGTGATCCCACCGTATGTTCCGCCGGAGAGTGTACAGATAGCAATAGACAGAGCTCCGGCGAAGGGACGCCGAGACATATGGGCGTTTTTCCGGGGAAAGATGGAAGTCAACCCTAAAAATATAAACGGACGTTATTACAGCAAGTGCGTGAACTTTTTGTTTGTTTGTTTCCTCGTTGACTTTGAATTTTTCTGTGTTGGTTTTATCGTTAATTACTAAAATTGCCAATTTCGTAACGTGCAGGGGAGTGAGAACGGCGATTTTGAAGAAATACGGCGGAAGAAGACGGTTTCATCTTAACCGGCACCGGTTTGCTGGATACCGGTCTGAGATCTTGCGGTCTGTGTTTTGTCTGTGTCCTCTCGGGTGGGCTCCATGGAGTCCAAGGCTAGTGGAATCAGCTGTATTAGGTTGTGTCCCCGTGGTTATAGCCGATGGGATTAAGTTACCTTTCTCGGAGACTGTACGGTGGCCGGAGATATCTCTCACGGTGGCGGAGAAAGACGTCAAGAATTTAAGGAAGATTTTGGAACACGTGACGGCGACTAATTTGTCAATGATACAGCGAAACTTACGTGAGCCGGCGTTTAAGCGGGCCCTCTTGTACAATGTCCCGATGATGGAAGGAGATGCTACGTGGCATATTCTCGATGCGTTGTCGAGGAAGCTAGATCGATCTTACAGAAGGTCAAGGGTTTTGAGCCAATAAAGAGTTGACACGTAAGATGCTGTCTCCAAATGGATGCTAGGCTGGATTTGTTTGGACTATTGGAAACTGGAATATCTAAGTGTGGGGTCCATAATGTGAGAGGTTTAACTCAGAACGTGAGTTGTCTGCTTAGCTGGCTATCACTGAGTGGTTTAACACGTGGATCAGGGATGTGAAAGTGTAAAGTATGCTGATGTGTTATTCTTTTGTATGAGTAGGCATATGATTCTTTGAATATAACTTATAGATAGAAATGCATGCAGGGTTAAATCAATCTCAACTTTACTCTAAAGTCCAATCATAGTAAACAACTCTATCTGATTGACAAGAATTGCAACTATTTTTAATAGTTTGGTTAGCTTTTGATATTCTTTCTGTAAAAGCTTTGTTTGCAACTAAACATGTGGTATATACATACATACCTGTAAAAAGTAGTGAATAAAAGATACTTATAACAAAAGGGTGGAGTTGCATGGGGGAAGATGAAAGACAGAGAAATGTGAGTAAGAGACAGCTAGTGTGTCAGAAAATGCATTATACCCAATAAATATAATGAGTTGAACTAATAATATATACACAGTTTGTTTGTAGTCCCACCTCACGTCTAGTTGTTATCACTAAAACAGTTAATTTGATCCCTTTAGAATATTATGGAGCTGAAATGCTTACAACTAGAGAGGCTGTGTCCAAAACTGATACCATTACTATATACACAATGTTGTGTTGTTTATTGCAAAAAAAAAAGTGATTATTATGTACATAATTTTGTTTAGAACATATCTCCTTTACAATGGGTAGGGTCACTGGTCCAAGTACCGTTCTCTTTCTCTAAGGATTGGTGAGAGAGCCGAGCCATGGGTGTAGGGGTCTAAATCTTAGACCTATAAACAAAATTCATATAAATGGGCCTCCAAAGTTTTTGCTAAAAGGCCCAAGTTATGTTTGATTTATCTTAGGCTCTATATTATGTTGGGCCGACCACAGCCATACTCCACAGGCCCAAGTTTAATAATAGTTTGACATTCCCCTTATACCAAGGTTAAGACTACTAAATAAATTGGGAGTATTTAATTACTTTTGTTTTAAATACTTCTGGTTCTTCGGACATAACATTGGGAGCAAACAGATCATTCTTGTAAAAACTAAAAAGTAAAAAACAGAGAAAGCGAAGGTGAGAGAATGGAGAAAGTGATGAACTTGATAAAGCCGAAACCTGATCCGAAGCAAATCTTACGTGACTGGCAACGTAAGCTTCGTCAAGAGTGCCGTAACATCGAACGCCAAATCAGAGGTTCTCTCTTCTTCTTCCTCTATGTTAAATTTAGGGTTTTTAAATTCAGGGAAAGTTCTGAAATTAGATTGTTGGGTTTGTTCGATCGCACACGAAACTGCGAAAAATCAATCTGAATCGGTTTTTGGATCGGTCCATGATCACGAATCATTAGTGTCATTATAATCTGATTTTGATTTTGATTTCGATTTGAATCCTCTGACTTGTGTAAGTTTAGGTTAAAATTTATGATGAATTTTAGAAATTTATGATTTTGAGATTCTTTCGTTTTATTCAGATATACAGAAAGAAGAGAGAACTGTGCAGAAAGCTATTAAAGAAGCTGCTAAGAGGAATGATATGGTCTCAGCAAAGGTAGAGACTCCAAAAAAGTTTTTAAAGTTTTTTTTGTTTGTAATCTTTGGCTGATTCTAATTCTGTGGTGTTTATTCAAGGCGCTTGCTAAGGAGATTGTGAGTGCGAGAAGAACAGTGAATCGGTTATATGAAAACAAGGCTCAGATGAATTCCATATCAATGCACCTTGGGGAGAGTGTTGGTATAATAGCTTTTAATTAGCGTCATCTCTTGAGTTTTTGTCATACTATTTTTTTCCCCTTTTTCTTACACTATTTCTGTTGGACCTTTCAGCTGTTGCTAGAACAGTTGGGCATCTGTCCAAGAGCGCAGAGGTTATGAAGCTTGTGAATAATCTCATGAAGGCTCCACAAATGGCTGCAACTATGCAAGAGTTCAGCAAAGAGATGACTAAGGTAACTTTTATTTCTTTTCCCCTTTCTCTCATCTTATATAATCAATTAATGAATTATTTTTTTTAATTGCTTTGATGTGCAGGCTGGAGTCATTGAGGAGTTTGTGAATGAAGCTATTGACAATGCACTAGATTCAGAGGATATGGAAGAAGAGATAGACGAAGAGGTTGATAAAGTATTGACTGCTATTGCTGGAGAAACCGCTGCTGAGCTTCCAGAAGCTGTCAGGAAGGAAAGGATAAAGGTACCTGCACAGAAGGCAAGCACTTCCCACGAGGTAATTAAAGCTTATCCAGCAAAATGCATTTACTTGATTGGAGATATTATGTTTTATTGAAAGATGTTGCGTTTTTTTTTGTAGGAAGAAGCAATTGCAGAAGGTGTTGATGATGAGGAAGAACTGGAGGAGATTCGAGCTAGGCTCGCTAAAGTTAGATCATAACTTGATTTCCAGTGACTCTTTACACACGATTTTTATTGATTCGATGAACTTTTGAAGGTGATGAGAACATAAGGAGATTGATTTGTATTGTATAATATATAATTTCAGTTACCGTATACTTTGTAATCATAAGCTGTCTTTTGGTAACAAAGCTTCGTTTCTTTCCATCCGAAACTCTTATACTATGGTTCAGTGGTTGAGAAAATCGGGTTTTTGAATTTTCGGTTTAGTATCCATTTTAAACATGTGTTGGAGACTTGGAGTAAACAGTAATTGTGATTACTTACATGGTTAGGCGATATGATAAATAATATGATATAACTATGGGTAGATTATTGGATATGTGATAATCCGAATGCTAATAATACTCAACACAGAACCAACTTCCTTATCCTCGTGTTTTCAAAGAACCATCTTACGAGCATGATGAAGTGCATACACTATTTAGTGAGATGGTCATTAGCCATATAAGCACATTTATATATGTAGTATTGTAATACATATATTAGTTTAGACTGACACTAAGCAAGAGCACCCACCATATCTTTACAATAAGGATACTGGATACATATTCTCTGTATTTGTTTTGCAAAAACGACAAAAAAAAATATTAGAGCATCAAAGAGAGTTTGTTCTCTTTGTAACTATTTCGTAGGACATGTAGTAATTCCAAATTCTATGAATTATCAGATATCATAATGTCGAAAGCAACTCGTTGAGAAATGACATATGTGGTTTAGAGGTTTAATTTAGAGGTTAGAGGTTCAATTCCAAATTCTATGAATTTAGAGGTTTAAAATATTTCTTCAAAGATTTTATAATTATTTTTTTTTCAAAATTTGAAAGCTTATATATATATAAAAGATTTTCAAAATTTTTAGAGATTAAAACTAATGTTTTATCTGGCTTGACCCATATCCGATCCTCTCATATTTATCTTTATTAATCAATAAATATAAATAAAATTAAGGTATTCATTCTATAAAAATAGAGATGATCATGATTCTTTAATTGTATTAGGAACTCAAAATTCTTACAAAGAACATAACAACTTTAAGAAATAAAACAAAAGTGCTAGTCGTGAAATTTTCTCTGCTTTTCCTTCTCTTTGTTTTTGTTGGGTTTTAAGGAAAATGTTTACAGTGATTCTTTCGTGAATAAACTAATATGTCATGCTAGTTACTACCAGGCCTGGTTACTACATCCTCCCGTTGAGCATATAAAACCAACAAGATGAACTTTTGAATCAGACTTGTTATATATCACCTTACAACCATTCAATTTTATTTGATGACATTTCCGATTCTGCTTTTCGCTGAATGTTCTACTTCTTCTATGAATTAAAGAACACTATTTCAAGTATATACTTTTATATTTAAGGTTTGCTAATGTTTCTGATTGTTGCAGTTAAATTAATATATCCTTGGTTTATGAGGTTTCAAAAAAATGAAACTCTGTTTTGTTATAACGAGACAGTTCCATATAGTTCAGTTCACTGGTCCGACCGATGCAGTCTCTGCTTCTTTTTAGATTAAAAAAATGCATTCTCTACTTGTTACATGTTTTCCTCCTTTTTCTTTGTATTTCACCACCACCTTTTCAGTTTTCATAGCTCCCTTTTGTTTTTTGAAATTTATGATGAATACCAAATACTAGTTGATAATGATATGTATATTTATGGAAAGATATTTGACTGAGTGATCAAATCAAGCAGATAGCTTCAGTCAATGTTTTTTTTTTTTTGTAAAACTTAACATAAAATTATGGATTAGTTTTGCATATTCTGAGTTTTTCATGATAAGAACATTCTTAAAACACATCAGAGCGTAATATTGTAGAATACATATATGAAATACAAATATCCGTAGATAGAAAAAATTGTATTTGAAAACAGAAGTTCGAGGCAGAAAGAGGTCTTGGAATAAGAAAATTAGAGGAGTTTGAGATGTTTCTTAGACTTAAGAGAATCGGGTTGTTCTGCTTCTGCTTCTGCTTCTGGTTCACTAGAAGTATATTCGTAAACACAAAGAATATAAGAACTATTTTCTTATTAGATTTAGAAACTCACTCAAAACTAAATAAGTCAATGTGTTTCTCTTATGTAACAACTCTCCATTAGAACTCTTTATATAGGTCTAAGCTACTCCTTATCTTATGTGTATTATGAAAACATAAATCCTTACATAAACTTGATAATAATAGTATCCTTAGCTCATTAAAATTCCTTTTAATGAGTTAAGTTGATCATCGAGTTTCTTTGGAATAATCGAACAGTATATGGTTGGTAAACACCGAAATTTTTTTACGAACTTTATATACTTCTACCAACAGCATTCCTGAAGTTCAAGTCCCAAGTTTTCAACGATAAAAGGTTTTGCTGTCTTTATGGAGCAACTCGTCCCCTCTCTGCAGATGGATATGGGTTACCTATGGCCACAAACACAAGAGAGTTACTGGTTTGCACCTCAGAGGATTCTAATTGGGTGGAGTGATATCGCCATATATTGGTAATGTTTCATTTCACTCATCAGTTGATGTCACTGGTAGCTCTTTTGGTGGAACCATCCCCCGAGAGCTGGGAAACTTGTTTAGAATTCAATTCTTGGATATGAGCTCAAATTTTCTGGGAGGGCGGGGGGGGGGGGATTCCCGCCAGTCTGTTCAACTGTTTAAGATTGGTGGGCCTTTCTTTAATTTCAAATCATCTTGGACAAGATATTCTTTCAGAACTAGGATCATCGAGAAAGCTTGTTATTTTAGACCTTGGTAAAAACAGTTTGAAAGGAAAATTCTCTGTATCTCTAGGAAACTTGACACTAGACGACTTTCCTTTGCTGAAAACATTATGAAAGGAGAAATTCTTGATGATATAGCTAGATTGACTCAAATAGATATATTCTTGGTATCATATAACAAATTTTCTGGGGTTTTTCGTCCTGCAATTTACAATTTATCCTCCCTTCGGTCTTTGAACTTGTCTAGTAATTATTTCTCTGGGAACCTGACACCAAATTTTTATAACTTTCTACCAAGCCTTGAACGAAGGGTTATCGGAAGTAATTTTGTAACATGAGCCATTCTATCAACACTTTCAAATATTTCAACTCTTCAATATTTGGGCATGGAGTTTAACAGTCTCACATGAAGTATTCATCCGAGCTTTGTAAGACTACAATATTTGCAAAAACTACACCTTAATAACAATTATTTGTAAGTTTTCAGCTGAAGATCTTGAATTTCTTGTTGCTTTGACTAACTGCACCCATCTGCAAATAATATATGTGGAATTCAATAGGCTTGGGGTGACTTGCCTGCCTCCATTGTCAAATTTTCAATGAACCTCATTTACTTAGACCTTGAAAAGAATTCCATATCCGGAAATAATCCTCATGACATTGGGAATCTTGTAGGCCTACAAACATTTTGGTTGTCAGGCTTTCAGAGAAATGTTTACAGCAGTCCTTTCGTGAATGAACTTGGATGTCATGCTAGTTTTTTATGAGTTAAGGAAAAATATTTCTCATATAGATATTTTATATTTAAGATTTTTCAAATTTTTCTTTGTATATTTTTTTTTGTTATATTTGCTTATTTTTTCCCTTTCTATTGCTTTTGTTTTGATTTTGTTTTCCTTTTTTTTTTTTTTTTTTTTTTTTTTTTTCTTTTTT
>CAKOAT010770709.1:245881-268945 GCA_932364175.1 Eruca vesicaria subsp. sativa | reverse complement strand
CAGCAATTTATATTACTTATACGTTGTTTCAGCCGATTGACGATAACATAGATGGAGAAAACATGTAATTTTTTCTCACACAACATACTAAGACGTAATGTATAGATATTTTTTTTGCAAGGAAGTCTGGTGGCTCCGAAGGTTCTTTGGTGATTATAATGGTTATAATGGTTAAGCGAATATAATCCTATATAATAAATGTCTGCTACTACAGCTTGGTTTTCAAGACAACCAAAGCACAACCTGATCGGTGTTGTTAGTTCGTGATTCAAAGAAGAAATAAAACATCATGTAACATGCACCCCAAAAACAAACCAAAATCAATTGGTTTACTACACCGAATTCGATTAAAACACATCGAATTAATTCAGATTAAGTTTAAAGTGTTTAAAATCTTACTTACCTTTTTTTTTAGAATGAGAGAGGTTGTAGTAACCGCAAAGTGGCCAGACTGTTGGACAGAAGGACCACCACAAGTGTTTCTTATATCGAAGGTTTCTGAAAAAATGATTTGGCTTTCAATTAGTCGTGGAGCATCAGGGCTGCCCTTTGCGATGACATTGATGTCATGCTCAGGCAATTGATTGAAAGATTTGATCAGCCTCTCCGTATTACGGCTCACTAAAGACGATGAGCAGTTTGAGGGTTTGTTTAGGATCCGGGAAGAAGTTGAGTGAGAAAAATGAGAGAAGGTGACTATAAAGAAGATAAAATGGATAAGAAATGATATTACTTCCATTTTTTCCTTTGTGATTTGTTAGAGAATTTGAGGTTTTGGTATGAAAGGAGAAGTATTTATAGAGTTGGCATATGTTGTATTTAATTTATTTATAACCAAATAATCGTGTCAAGATAAACGGAAGATATTTATTTTTCCAAAATGTTTCTTGATATTTTATATTCAAATATTTACTATGTTAACTTAATATGTTTCCTAGGTTAGGAGTATGGAATATTAAGAAAAACAAATCCTAGTAAATTCTAACCCTACGAAGTCAAGCTAGAGTAAAACAAATTCTCCACTATAGAGCCTAAAGGCACCTTTGAGAGTGGGATTCTTAAAAATGATTAGCTACTAATTAAAACTAAAATGATTGATGGAGTTATAATACTCATTCAATAAAATTTCAAAATTTCTCTCTTGAGATTTTATTGGATGAGTATTAAAAACCTCATCAATCACTTTTGCTTTAATTAGCAACTAATCAATTCTCTAGAACTTCATCCTCGTTTCATTGATAGAATTGTTCTAAGTTATGTCTAATTATCGTGAAAATAGATACATTGTATATACCATTATTATTCTTTAGTTACTTCATTATAGAATTAAAAGGTAATGTATAATCGTATGGTGTTGAGATTCACCGCATGATTTATACACTTATCATTGATGATTAATACACTTAGCAGAACCTAAAATATTTCTATAAGAATTTATACATTTATCATTGATGATTAATGATATTCGTTAAATTGAAATATTTAGAAATATAATAATACTATTATTAAGTTTTATTCAATAATAATATATACTAGAGCTTGACCCGCACGACCGTGCGGGTGTTTATTTCATTTTATGTATATATGTATATATATATAATTATTTATATTATTTTTTAAACATCTAAATTTTATAGTTTGTTTGTTTTATTTGATTAATTATTTCAAACTCACATGTATTTGTTAGTTCTTATTATATATATTTTTTGTTGGATTTGTATTTAATTATCTGACAAAATTTCCAAAAATTTGAAAATTATTTATATTTCCTTCTCTATTATTAAATCTAAAAATAAATCTAATTTCAGTTTAAGTTATAAGTAGTTGTAAGAAAATAATTTCTTTAGTAATTTTTTTGAATTTTATGATAAATTTAAAATATTCATATATACCAATCTTTAAGCATTTAGTATTAGATATTTACACAAATTATAAAATAAATGATTGAATATTAAATATATTTGGTTTTTGTTTTTAATATGTTAAATGTGAAGTTATATTTTTAGAACATAAGTTTTTATGTAATGTAATTCAAACATATATAAATTTAAATTGGACTTTACATAATATAGAAATCTTCTATTGAAACAACATGCATCTTATAAATAGGATAGTATAGTATGTCAATATCAAATGGATCATTAATAATTAGTAATTCTATCATCTTGTTATCAATAGACATAAAACATATATTTTTGGAGAAAAAAAATATATGTACGTTTCTCAATATAACAAAGACTTTAATTCTTTTTATTGTTGAATACTTTTTTAGCCTATATTATAAATGTATACTTTGATATTATCTTAAACATTTTAAATATATGTGTTGCATTTTAATGCTATATATAATGTAATTCTATAATTTTATTGTTTTATTTATCTGAAATTATTAATACATACAGATTTTTTATACATTTACTTGTCATAAATTGTTATTACATAATAATATAATTTAAAAGTAGGTACAATAAATTAATAATTTGAAATAATCAAATAGGTAACCCCCTTCAAAATATTTTTATACTTTTTATACATTTTTCTACATTTTGCAAGCAAACTATTTTTAAATTTTATTTAGTTATACAATAGAATAGATATTTGTTTAGGATCATTTATATTTTACGCTTATGTTTAAAATATATAATTTAGCATCTATAATTTTAGTATATAGAATTTTTTCATAAATAATCACATTATTATATTCAAATAATTTAGACTGATAATTACGAAATTAATTAATGCATTTTTATATAAAAAAATTAAATTTTTTTATAAGATTTTGTTAGATTCTTTTTTCAACAGAATTTATATAGTTAGAAATAAAATTAAAACAATTTTATAGGAGAAGTTGTTATAGTGTTGATTAAATAAGATGTGATATCTTAATAATGTCAATATGCTAATAAGAAATAAATGAAATAAGATTTTCTAAGGAAGATCCATTTTTAAAATATCACACATGAATAGAAGTTGTGACTTCTCTTTTAATATAATAGATAAATAAATTCATATATTTTTTTGGAAAATTTTCTATTTTTATTTCCAAAGACTAATTTAAAAAAAAATTATTGATTAAAATAACTTAAACATACTCCAGTAATAGGGATGATTAGTCCTAGTAATTTATTTTGTTAATTGTATGCATGTAAACAAATTTGTTAGAAATAAGTTATATACAGACATAACTGTATATATACAGACAAAAGCAAAATATATTTCTAATAAATGTTATGTCTGTATATAATTATAGGATAATTTAACAAAAAGTAGTCAAATCAAAAAATGAATGTTCAAAAGTATATAATTATAGGTTAATTTCTAGAGACAAAAACATGCATTTTGATTTTTTTTTTTAAACAGTGTTTTAAATTCATCAGCAACTCATTGTATATGATACTAAGCTTAAGAAATATGTAACCAAATTTCGAGATTATAATAGAAAACTTGGAAAACTTTTATAATGGATCAAAATATGTGAAACTACCAGTTGAGAACATGTGCTTTGTACTTTATGCTATTAATACGGGTTTTGAACAAATTCTAATTGAAAAATTTCTCAGATTTTGTAAGAAAGATAAATATTATAAATATACTTCGATTCTTATAAAAATAGAACAACAAAATTATATAAATGTACATCAAAATCATGAGAAAGAAAAAATATTTTAATTAATCATATACAGTTCTCAATATTTTAGCCAAGACTTTGAAAAACCATGGATCTTAAATCAAAAATAACAACTATAAATAGAAAGTATACATGAAAATATACATAACTATACCTTTTTATGATATGCGAACCAAGCATAATTTTCTTTGTGATGATTGGTAATATTAGCAATTGTGTAAACTTGTCTGTTATTTTCCCTAAAACAAGAAAAAGAAAAAGATGTGGAAGAAATGATTACCTTGTATCCTATTATCATTGACTAAATACTACGATTGAAAGCATTTGATTGTGTACAACTTCATTTATGAGTTCATATATAGAAGCAAAAGAAGTTGAAGATGTGGGAGATCAAAAAAGTTTGTGGGATTGGTTTTTGCAGAAAAAAAAAACGAAATGAAAATTTTATAAAAGTTCCCTGTATTTAAAAACAGAAAAAAATAATATTTTATTTAAAAATATAAAATAATACGTAACATTCAGAGAATTGTCAGAATTGTTAACACTCAACATCTAGCACATATGCGTGGGCTCAGTGAAGCCTATAATATAGTTTTGGTAGGGTTGGTGAATTCCACTGTATGGACTTTTATGTCAACAACTCGTTTCGTCTCAACTCACTACAGAAAACCCAAAATAAAAACAACTGTATCTAGAGGAACTGAAAAAATGGAAAATTTTCAAATATTACAATCTGTAAATAACAATTATGTAAGGAAAAACTTTTTATCTTTTCCTAAATTAAGATGCTGTAGTTCACTTTTCTTCAAAAATAAAAAGGAACCTTAACTTTCTTGTGATGTTTTAACTTTTTAATGAAAACATAAAAGTATGTGCTGAATGTATATTTTGGGTTAAAAAGTGTGTGGAATTGTTAAGTTTACACTTTCTTGATTATACATTATGATGTTGGTAAGAAATCCTATCAGAGGTCATTTATAACACCATTCATCATCATCATAAAAGCCCATTTAAACCGAACCATAATACTATAAATAGAATGAAAGGTCTATAGCTTTCTCTCTTTCCTTCCGACTCTGTCTCCACCTACTTCCTCACTAAACTGAGTCACCATGAGCAAGGTAACTGAGTCAAACCGTCGCTCCCCTTTACAACATTCTCGAATATTCTCTCTCAGTTTTATAGGATTTGTTTTTTATTTATTTTTGTAACTCTGGAGCATATTTACTGTGTTTGAATTGCTCAATATGTTTTTATCTATGAGCAGAACAACAAAGTAGATGACGGCGCTGAGAAGAAAACGGCGTCAGTCACTGTCGTTTTGAAAGTCAATATACATTGCGATGGTTGCGCTTCAAAACTCGTTAAACGCGTTCGTGCTTTCCAAGGTTTTTAATTTTTTAATTTATTTTAAAAATATGTTTGAATATCCCTAATTTACTGGGAATATAACAATATTGTATCTGTCTCAGGCGTTAAGACAGTGAAAGCAGACTCAGGGACTGGGAAAGTAACAGTGACCGGAGATGTAGATCCGGCTAAACTCCGGGAGCAACTTGAAGTGGAGCTAAAGAAGAAAGTCGAGCTGGTTTCTCCTCAGCTCAAGAAGGAGAAAGAGAAAGAGAAAGAGAAAGAGAAAGAGAAAGACAATGACAATAAGGACAAAAGCGTTGAAGACAAAAACAAAGACAAGAAGTCAGAGGAGAAGAAACCTAAAGAAGTAATGCTTTGAACATTACTATACTCTTTATATATTCGTATTATTACAAAACCAAGAATCTGATTCAGAGTATATTATGTTAGGCTCAGGTAACAACGGTGGTACTGAAGGTGGACTTGCACTGTCAAGGTTGTATTGGGAAAATTCAAAAGACTGTCTCTAAAACCAAAGGTTAGTTAAAAGAGACAAAACTAATGAGTTCAGTTGCGTTTTCAAGACACGCTGTTTTTAGTTTAAAACGCCCACACTGTTTTTTTTTTCTTTCTTTTGCGATCGTTAGGTGTGAGTGGGCTATCAATAGATCACGAGAAGCAGTTAGTGACGGTTAAAGGAACAATAGATGTGCAAAAGCTCGTCAAGAGTTTGACTAAGAAGCTGAAACGTAACGTGGAGATTGTGACGCCGGCGAAGAAAGAGAAAGAAACTGGTGATAAGAATAAAGGAGACGGAGGAGGAGGAAAGGATAATTCCGGTAGCAATGGGAATGTGATGGAGCACGTGGCGGCTCAGCCTACAGATGAGTCTACGTATTATCAGAGTGGGACTGATGAAAATCCGACTCAAACCGCACTTAATATGTTCAGCGATGATAATCCGAATGCTTGTGTCGTTATGTGAAAGACGGTTGGTAGAATAGTTAATATACGATATGTAATCATTTTTTCAACTGGGAATAATACAATAATTCTAGTTTAATTGCTAAACCCCTTTTTATTCATCAAATCAGTATGATACTATTGTTTTATACAAAAAAAAAATGTTGTCATTAAAGAGAAACACACAAAATACGCATTGATAACTATTTCAAAATTTATGAGTCAATTGCATGTATTTTGCTGTAAACAATTAAAGGTTTCGAACAATTTAGGTCATTAAAGAGAAACACAGAAAGTCTTCTATTGTGAAAGGTTTCGAACAATTATATTTATGTTTTTTTTGGATTGAATCCATTTCTAGCTTTCGTAATTGCATCGGCTAAACCCTAATTCATCGATGCTATTGTATAGCTGGTGGAATGGAATATAAGAGCTGATGATGACTATATAAGATAGTGTATCTTATGTAGGTATGTCTTCCCTTTGATAAATATTAGATAATACCATAAATGTCAACATCTCAGTCTTTTAGTAATTATAAAAAAAATCCAACAATACAACCAAAAATATTATTTTTTCCAACATCTGTTTCACCTTCAAAAACGTCAAAAACAAAAATAGAAGTGCACAATGATAATAACAATACTAATATAGAAGAATCACTGACCTCTTCATGAGCAAGAAGTGCAGAGATTACGAGTATGGTGTCTCTTTCTCTCTAACGTGTTGGCTTCAGAACTCGTTAATAACTATTCCCAAAACCATCACCAAACAAAATCCATCTCACTCTCTAAGCACACGACCCAATCAGAGTCTTGTGACTTGTCTATTCTCAATCATCAAGTCCAGCTTTAGCCTTAAGATGCTTCTTAAAGTCCATAATATCACCATTCCATTTAGTAATACACTGCTTCTCACACACCCATATCTCATGAGCCACCTGGTTAATCAACCTAAAGTCATGACTCACCAGAACCAAACCACCATCCCACTCGTTCAACGCCTCAGCTAGAGAGTCTATCGTCTCAATATCCAAATGATTTGTCGGCTCATCCAACAAAAGCATGTTAGGCTGCTTATAAGCCAACCACGCAAATATCACACGGCTCCTCTGTCCATCAGAGAGATTCTTCATCGGCATCACTTGCGCCTTACCGGTTAGACCAAACCTACCAATAGCAGCTCTCATCTTCTCCTCTTCGTTGCCTGGAAACTCGTTCATCATGTAGATAAGCGCAGGCACTTCCAGGTCTAGCTTCTCAGCTAGATGCTGATGGTACTGAGCAATCTTCAAGTGGTTGTGACGCCTCACCATTCCTTCAGTAGGATGCAGCTCACCAGTCATGAGCTTCAACAGAGTACTCTTCCCAGCTCCATTAGGTCCAACAAGTGCCACCCTCGAGTCCAAGTCAACACCAAAGTCAATATTCTTGTATATAAGATAGTCAGGTGTGTACCCAAAAGAGACTTCAACAAACTGAAGCACTGGAGGTGGGAGCTTCCCGACGTCAGCGAATCGGAAAACGAGGACACTGTCTCTTGCTACCTTCTCTGTGAGTCCACCTCTCTCCATCTTGGCCAAAGTCTTCTCTTTACTCTGAGCTTGACGAGCTAGTTTGGCTGAACCGTGACCAAACCGAGCGATGTACTCCTTCATGTGGGAGATCTGCTCCTGCTCCCATCTGTATTGTTTCATCTGATTCTCTTCTAGCTCGGAACGTGTCTGGCAGTACTGGTCGAAGTTACCAGTGTAGTACTTGAGCTGCTTGCTTTGCATGTGGATAATGTTGGTACACACTCCATTCAAAAAATCCTGTGAGTGGGATACCACAACTAGGATGCGGTCAAAGTTCTTCAGGCTCTCCTCTAACCAAACACAAGCTTCCAAATCTGTTGCAAGAGAGAAATAAAAGTCAGCACAAATATCCAACAAAAAATATTTGATATGTAGTTTAACGTTTACTCACACATATTAGGAAAATCACTAAATTTTCTACTATATCAATAATTACTGTTTTCTTTTATTTTATTTTATTAACTAATTAGCTAAAAAAATAAGGATAAAAGTAGACAAACTATAAAACACATGCATTGATAAAATTATAGAGAAGTTATAATAAAACAGATTTTAAAGTCTAAAACTACACATTAAAATGAGACGGAGGGAGCATAAACTAATTGAAACATAAACAGAAACCAATCCAAAGCAAAGTAAGAACACAAACCTAAATGATTTGTGGGCTCATCAAGCAAAAGGATAGTTGGCATAATGAAGAGAGCTCTCGCCAATGCAATTCTCATCCTCCAACCACCAGAAAAATCTCTAGTCTTCTTAGCTTGCATCTCCTTGTCGAAACCAAGACCAAACAGAATCTCAGCAGCACGCTTCTCCGCGGTTGAAGCATCCATAGCTTCTAACCTCTCATAGATTGTGTCAAGACGCTCTCCACCTCCATCATCCTGAA
The DNA here is from genome assembly GCA_932364175.1 of Eruca vesicaria subsp. sativa. Taxonomy (NCBI): domain Eukaryota; kingdom Viridiplantae; phylum Streptophyta; class Magnoliopsida; order Brassicales; family Brassicaceae; genus Eruca; species Eruca vesicaria. The sequence continues at coordinate 260,536 of CAKOAT010770709.1, read as the reverse complement.
AACCAAAACCAATATTCAGCATCCAAACACAAACCAAACATATAATCATTTTACACAAACCTGCTCAACAAGAGTCTCAATCTCCTTCTCCAACTTCAACCTCTCCTCATCACAGCTCATAACAGCCTCGAGTGAAGTCATATCAGTAGCTTCAATCTCATGAGAAAGATGGTATATATCCATGTGATCAGGAATCGGCAGCTCCCTAAGTCCAATCGCAGTTAAGAGAGTAGACTTCCCACAACCATTCAATCCAAGCAAACCATAACGTCTCCCATAGTTAAGCTCCAACATCGAATCAACAATCAGGTCATAACCATGAAACGTTACAGACAAAGACTCTATCTGCAAATCAAACCAAACAAAATAATCAATCTAACATATATTCACAAGAGTTCTTAAGGAAAGAGCCTCACTTACACGAATATCTCTCGATTGAGGATGAGAGCAGAGGATTCCGGTACATGTCCGGTCAGATATCTGAAGAGCATCGACGCTGCTGGATAAGCTATCAACTCCGTTTGAAGAAGTAGCGGCGGATTTAGAAGCTGCGGCGGCTGCGGCTTTACCGCCTCTTTTGGCGGCGGCGGCGGCTTTCTTCTGAGCAGCCTTCTTCTTGCTAGCGTCAGACACCATCTTTAGATCTCCCTGTAACCTCAAAACCAAACCGTTGAGGATACAGATCGGGAAGGGTTTAGATATTGTAAGAGACAGTAAAAAGTTACCTGGTGGAGATTGGGAGGTGGAGAGATGTGTAGATCTAAAGAGTTTCAGCACCTGTTCGGAAAAATTAGGGTTAATGAGAATATTTTTTCTAGTTGAGGGAGGCGGAAGAAATGGGTTTTTTTTTATAGGAGATGAGTGCCACGTGTACGACAAGACTGTGTTTAGAGCATCCACATCAATAAATCCCCTCTTGGGATTCATTGATTCAATTGTTTATTATTAAAAAAATTTGATTTTCTTTTTGATTTTTAAGAAAAAAAATAAAAAATTGACCAACCGCGGGTCGCCATGTGTCCGGGGACTCGCGCTACAGTGATGAACCGGGTTCACCGCAGAGAGTCTGCAAGAGGCAGATTTATCACTATTCTTTATTTTAATTTTTTTTTTTTTTGAAAACCGTGTGAACCCCCATCTGAACCTCTGATGGGGTGATCTTATTTCTCAGTTTGCGTATAGGAATCCAACACCGAACTCCCCCATCTGGTCGGTCACGAATATGATGCGTTTTCTATATGGGCTTTTAAATTAAAGGCTCAATATAAACCCAAATGTCTTAATTGACTTGTACCAGCTTAATTAAAGGCCCAAATGCATGTTTTTGTATTGAAGCTTTTGATTTTTTTTAATAAATATTATATTAATTAACCGCTCTTAACTGGGAATACCGTATCGATTACAACTTTGAATCAGATAAAATAGCTGTTTTAATCTACCCCCAACTAGATCCCCTTACACAAACCTAATCCAGGGCGGTTCACTAACGGTTTGAGATCTCCACAGAATCGATCACCGTTCTCAACCGAAATATGCATAACGCAAGAAGGTGGACTTAACCCGGTTTTACCCGAATTTCCGGTGCCTTCTCGAGTGCTTCCACCACCTTAGTTGTATTAGAACATGATTATTACAAATACCCATATTAGAGGTTCTTATTATTTTTTTAATGCTTTTAAGTACAAAAAGTGACTTAAGTGACAAAGTTAAGAAACCTAAACATTTAAGGGCTTCATTGCAAGACTCTTAATTATGGGTTCTTAAAAAATATTATGAGAAGAATGATGCCATATAGAAATTGTTTTTTGATTATTTTGTGAATAAAATTTGTGTTCAAGAGAATGAGTAAACATGAATTTGTTACGAGAACAAAGGTTTATATAGAGAATGAGAGTACACCACTCACTCTAATCCGTGACTACAAAAAATCAGGCCGTAGTCCTTCCTCAAACCATGCTGTTGGTGCAAGGAAGTCCCTTGGTGCAGCAAGACCATTGGCACCTTCACACACCCAAAAGAGAGAATTTTTATAACACAACTAAGGTTAAAAAAAAAGAAGTTGAGCTACAAATATCAATCTAAAAACACTGCGCTTCACTCCACAAAACAAAATTCAAAGACATTGTACTTATAAGAAAACTTGACAATTTTCAATGGGTTAAACAAATGTGCAAGAGCCAAACTTTAAGCTTTCAAATTTATCAACTAGGAAGAAAATCAAGCGCTTTCTAACCAAAACTTAAGAAGTATTGCTACTGGATTGTGATATCTAATTTAGCAGAAATCAAAATCAAACACTTTGCTGTTGGAAAAACAACTAAAGAACAAATCAAAATCAAACTACTGGAACTGGAGAAGCTTATGGACTCAACGAGACTCTGAGCACACATCAAAGAACTCAAGTAAAGAAAAAAATCTACACTCTATGAAAATAAATTGTGTATACATACCTAGAGTGGTGCTAAGCTCAACAACATTACAGAAACAGCTAGCGAGCTCAAGACCATAAGAACTAACAACAGGGCTAAGGATGTTTAGAAGAGTAAAACATCAAAGAAAAGAAAACAAACCTTGAAGTAATGGAACAATAGAGTAGTGATGAGATCTTGAAGCAGAGGATTCAAAACCTCGTTGTTGAGATTGTCCACTGTTTCGTAATCACATCAACAGTCCTCAACCATACCTTTGTATTTACCACTTCCTTGTGTATATATCAACAATGTCATCAAAAAGATTAAGTTTTTATATTATCTTCAATCCAAAAACCAAAGCTTTGACCTTTTAACTTTTGTCAACACGAAACAAAGTTCATCAAATTCAGACACGACAAACGTAACTGAGATCCTTTTGTCCACATTCCTTTATCAGATTGAATCACAAGATGGGGAGAGTAATCACAAACCTGAAGTGAGCAGCTGCAAAAACTTAGAACCACAAAACATCCAATGATCTGCACACTATTGTTCCTCAAGATGAACTCAATTCTTAATTAACAACTTAGATACAAACGAAGTTACGGCTCAGAAACTACACTGAAGCGATTAAATCTAACAAATCCTAAAAGAATGGTAAAAGATCTCAAAGAATATGAGGAACCAAATCAAACTTAATAGCATCTTTGATGAACGGATCGAGCAACGAGAACATACGAAGGAGAGAGACAACAAGACACATGGCATTAAGAAACGCCTCTTCTTCTCCTAATTAAGACATCATCTTCTCCTAATTAAGACACGCCTCTTGTGTTAATTTGTATTTTTGATTTTCTTTTGAATTAAAATTACATTAAGAGATGGGTTAAGAACCCGCGATAATAATGCTCTTATTACCGGAGTAACTGGATCCCGATGACTTCATCATCTTCATAATCTAGCCATTCAATGAAGCACACTAACAACCGGATGAGAGGAAATGAGATCCTTACCGCAAGAAACAAAGTCACGGCAGCGAGAAAGACTCCTCCAACGAACAAGACGGGTTGTGGTGGAGGCAAATTATGAGAAAGAACTTCGGACCTGCAAAAAAGAAAAAAAAAATCTGCTGAAACACCAAGGAGCCTTTCAACACTGGGATTTTGCTTGCTATACAAAGTATTGGTATTTAAGATTTAAGATGAAAATAATATTATCACCATATACGTATGGAGGAGAGAGCTAATAATCACTAGAAAATGCTGCATTCGATCCATTATGTATATAGTATGAGTATCAACGTATCATAAGCAGGCCTGATCATAAGTTAATTACCTTTAAACCGTTGTTAGTTTTTTTTATGAGATGAAATTCTTGAAATTTCTTGGTTAAATTGAAATATATCTCTTGGTAGCTTGATACTTCCGACAAGTGAATGTAAAATCCAATAATTTTTGCAAATAGTTTTAAAATTATATAGGTTGGTTTTCAGTTTTTTGAAAGGTATATCTAGTACCGGTCATGATATGGAGAAGTAACAATTAATTTTCTAAAATTGACCATTTTTATAAAAACATTGAATTTTTTATGTAGTTAAAATGGTATAATGTAACAATAATTTTTTTCTGAAAAAATGTTGACATTTCAAGTTTCTTTAGAGGGTTGGAAGAAGTTGCTCGAAGAATTTCCCTTAAGGGCTGGCACTGGTTATATCGTTCATCTAAATGTTACATGTAATAGTAAGTGCCTCATGAAATCAACAAATGTAATAAAGAATCTTCGGATATTCTGGTTACAGTCTTGTTTTACACTTGTTTTATCTATCTTAATTACCTTTTGTAATCTTTTTTCTCTCCTCTTTTTTTCCCTTTCTTTTGTGGTCTTTTTTTTTTTTTTGTTAAAGGGTTCTCTTTATTTTTTAGTTATGTTCTTTTGTTTTTTTTTTCTTTTGTGGTCTTTTGGTCCACTTTTTTTGGGTATGCCCTCACGTGGTTAGAACCAAAGACAATCATCCCTATGAAACAAGGAAACAAAATACAAAATCATTTTTCACACCTTTTGGTTACCCATATTATTTTTACTAAAGTACTTGAAAGTTTAAAATTTGGCATCCTTCAACTACTTGACATCGATGAAATTTATAAGCGTGTTGAAAAGCTTTGTTAGTTACTTTGATGTGATCAAATTTTAAATCCTTTGGTTTCCTAACTCAAATGGAACTGTCAAGAAATAAACGGTTTTGGTTTCTTGAAGAAAAATTGCTAGACAGAAAATTGGAATCTTAAGACTAACATTTATGATGATAATGATCAGCATGGATGAAATGTAAACATTGATGTTGATTTAAATTTCTTTATAGTGACTAATTTTTACATAAATAAATACATTTTGGCTTTACATTACAATAAAAGAGAATAAAAATGAGAGTTGTAATGTGAGCATTTATGGCATGGGCTGGTATCCACTATATGCTGACTTGTTATTAAATTGCGAAAGAAATCAAACCTAAACTTTACAAAGAGAAGGAAAATATACCAAAAGTAACCACCCTGAAAAGTGTTTGCCTCTTATCTAAATCTACAATTACATTACTAAAGTTTCAGTTCATTATAAATGATTTAGTATAATGCTGATGTTGATAAGAATTGAAAATAAATCGTTTTTGTTTCTTTTGGCAACCAAACACTCTTGAAGCTAGAATATATTTTCACATAAGCCCTTGTAAATCTCCAACAACGGTTGGACGGCACATATATACATCTTTGGAATGATCGATCACATAGACTAACTCACCATCTTCTCTAACCATATTCACTATATTGAATTCATTCGAAACATCGCTTGAACTACTATCATTGCTCCTCAAAAGTTTAACGGAGGTGTAGACATATAAATAGACAGAACATAGGCTCTATAGACAGCAACACCTTGCACAAGGAGGTAATAACGAAGCCCACAACGTGTGAAAATAATAAAACAAATTAGAGAATGAAAAGAGAAAGACATGTCGGAGTGAATGCTTTTCCCTTGATCCATCCATCATCACATTTTTCTCTACCTTTTATACCTTGTGAAATTTATATATTTCATGGAAAAACATTTCAAATCAAGTAAGACCGGTTTAGTGTGAATCTTCCTCCCCGACCGGATGATTTCGTATACCAACAAATATTGGGCCTTTATTTTAAAAGCCCAAATAAATGCGAATATTCGTTACCGACCAGATGGGGTGTTGTTGTTGGATTCCGATACGCAAACTGACTGAGAAGTCTCCAACTAAACAACTCTTGTCGTAACACGTGGCATTCACTCATCTTCTATAAAAACATGTATCTTCCGCCTCCCTCAACAGAAACCATCTTCACATTAACCCTAATTCACCACACAACTCAACAAAAAAAAACTCCGAAACTCTTTAGATCTACACATCTCTCCCAATCTCCACCAGGTAATAAAACTCACCGTCTCATCTTCTCTTCAAAATTTATAATCCTTCCCGATCATTTCCTGATTTTTGAGATTACAGGGAGATCTAAAGATGGTGTCTGACGCTAGCAAGAAGAAGGCTGCTCAGAAGAAAGCCGCCGCCGCCGCCAAAAGAGGCGGTAAAGCAGCCGCCGCAGCTTCTAAATCCGCCGCTACTTCTTCAAACGGAGTTGATAGCTTATCCAGCAGCGTCGATGCTCTTCAGATATCTGACCGGACATGTACCGGAATCCTCTGCTCTCATCCACAATCCAGAGATATTCGTGTAAGTGAGGCTCTTTCCTTGAGAACTCTTGTGAATATATGTTAGATTGATTCTTTGTTTGTTTGATTTGATTTGCAGATAGAGTCTTTGTCTGTAACATTTCATGGTTATGACCTTATTGTTGATTCGATGCTGGAGCTTAACTATGGGAGACGTTATGGTTTGCTTGGATTGAATGGTTGTGGGAAGTCTACTCTCTTAACTGCGATTGGACTTAGGGAGCTGCCGATTCCTGATCACATGGATATATACCATCTTTCTCATGAGATTGAAGCTACTGATATGACTTCTCTTGAGGCTGTTATGAGCTGTGATGAGGAGAGGTTGAAGTTGGAGAAGGAGATTGAAACTCTTGTTGAGCAGGTTCGTAGTAAAATGATTATATGTTTGATTCGTGTTGGATGCTGAATATAGTTTTTTGTTGTCAGGATGATGGAGGTGGAGAGCGTCTTGACACAATCTATGAGAGGTTAGAAGCAATGGATGCTTCAACCGCGGAGAAGCGTGCTGCTGAGATTCTGTTTGGTCTTGGTTTCGACAAGGAGATGCAAGCTAAGAAGACTAGAGATTTCTCTGGTGGCTGGAGGATGAGAATTGCGTTGGCGAGAGCTCTCTTCATTATGCCAACTATCCTTTTGCTTGATGAGCCCACAAATCATTTAGGTTTGTCTTCTTACTTTGCTTTGGTCTTATTTGTGTTTCATTGTGTAGTGTTGGACTTTAAAATCTGTTACATAAGTGTTCTATAAATTTTTCAATGCATATGTTTTATAGTTTGTCTAGCTAATTAATTAATAAATCAAATAAAAGAAAATAGTTTAGTGATATAATAGAAAATTTAGCGATTTTCCTAATATGTGAATAAAATTTAAACAACATATCAAATTTTTTTTTTTGATGTTTGTGCTGACTTTCATTTTTCTATTGCAACAGATTTGGAAGCTTGTGTCTGGTTAGAGGAGAGCCTGAAGAACTTTGACCGCATCTTCGTGGTGGTATCCCACTCGCAGGATTTCCTGAATGGTGTTTGCACAAACATCATCCACATGCAAAGCAAGCAGCTCAAATACTACACTGGTAACTTCGATCAGTACTGCCAGACACGTTCCGAGCTAGAAGAGAATCAGATGAAACAATACAGATGGGAGCAGGAGCAGATCTCCCACATGAAGGAGTACATCGCTCGGTTTGGTCACGGTTCAGCCAAACTAGCTCGTCAAGCACAGAGTAAAGAGAAGACTTTGGCCAAGATGGAGAGAGGTGGACTCACTGAGAAGGTAGCAAGAGACAGTGTACTCGTTTTCCGATTTGCTGACGTGGGGAAGCTCCCACCTCCAGTGCTTCAGTTTGTGGAAGTCTCCTTTGGGTACACACCTGACTATCTTATTTACAAGAACATTGACTTTGGTGTGGACTTGGACTCGAGGGTGGCACTTGTTGGACCCAATGGAGCTGGGAAGAGTACTCTGTTGAAGCTCATGACTGGTGAGCTGCATCCTACTGAAGGAATGGTGAGGCGTCACAACCACTTGAAGATTGCTCAGTACCATCAGCATCTAGCTGAGAAGCTTGACCTGGAAGTGCCTGCGCTTATCTACATGATGAACGAGTTTCCAGGCAACGAAGAGGAGAAGATGAGAGCTGCTATTGGTAGGTTTGGTCTAACCGGTAAGGCACAAGTGATGCCGATGAAGAATCTCTCTGATGGACAGAGGAGCCGTGTGATATTTGCGTGGTTGGCTTACAAGCAGCCTAACATGCTTTTGTTGGATGAGCCGACAAATCATTTGGATATAGAGACGATAGACTCTCTAGCTGAGGCGTTGAACGAGTGGGATGGTGGTTTGGTGCTGGTGAGTCATGACTTTAGGTTGATTAACCAGGTGGCTCATGAGATATGGGTGTGTGAGAAGCAGTGTATTACTAAATGGAATGGTGATATTATGGACTTCAAGAAGCATCTTAAGGCTAAAGCTGGACTTGATGATTGAAGATAAAGTCAAGTCACAAGACTCTGATTGGGTCGTGTGCTTAGAGAGTGAGATGGATTTTGTTTGGTGAATGGTTTTGGGAAGAGTTATTAACGAGTTCTGAAGCCAACACGTTAGAGAGAAAGAGACAACCATACTCGTAATCTCTGCAGTTCTTGCTCATGAAGAGGTCAGTGATTCTTCTATATTAGTATTGTTATCATCATCTGCATTTTTAATTTGTTGTTGTTTAACGTTTTTGAAGGCGAAACAGAGAAAAAGTAATATTTTTACTTCTACTGTACGACATTTTATTATTGTTACAAGACTGAGATGTTGACGAATATTGTATTATTTAATACTAGTATTATCAAAGTGAAAAAAAACAAGACACCTACATAATCTCATCATTTCCATGAACACAACAAAGCCATTCCCCAACTATTCAATAGCATCGCAGAGATGTGTTGTGGTGTATCAAATATTACGATTGGTGTTTTGCCGATGCTGAGACCAAAGCTGGAATTCAATCGAAACCACATAAATGTAATTAATTGAAACCTTCAGAGTTTGCTAAGGATAATTGACGTAGATAAAACTAAAATAGGAAAGAGATTACTCTGAAGGGAACTAAAACAAACATATTTTGAGTTAGAGAAAACATATTTTTGTGATAAAAGAGTTCCATTCAAACTTTATATTACCACGACACGAGTTAGAGAAAGTCCAAGGATTCTCTCTATTTCTCCCCTCCTTATTTATCGCCATGTCTTCCTCTCCACCATAATTTCTTGACTTCCAAGAAATATCACAATCTCTCCCTGAAAAGAAAAAAATAAAAAAATAAACATAACAAACCCTAGCTCTCTCTCTCTCTCTCCCCCTCTTGAATCTCAAGAACATATCAATTACTAATGTTTGATTGATCCATCCTAATCTCCAGAATAATTCTCTGCAACATTTGTATTTTTCTTTCAAGAAATTTTCTGGAATGGGAAAGAGAAAGTTATGTTTTCAAGAAACATTGGTTTCCTTGTTTGTTTCTCTTGTCTTTATATTTCATCAAGGAGTAATCTGTCAAGATGATAGAAGCTTAGACAATCCCGCGGCTAATCGCCTCTATAACCAATTCGTCTTCGACAAAATATCAAATCTCACAGAAGTTTTCGAGGATGACATCAAACGAGAACTCGGTTTCTGCATTACCAATGTGTTAGTTCAAAAACATTGTTCTCCTTATCCAAAACTAACCAATCAATGAACGAAATGAACATGTCCTTGTGTGTTGCAGAAAAGAAGATTATAATGAAGCGTTTAACTTCTCTTCAAAACCAGGCTTTTTAAACGCATGTGGTAAAACCACAAAAGGTATATATACATATTAAAGAAATTTAAATTAGTTTTTATTCCTTTTTGTTGATGTTTTTTTTTTTAGGTGACATGATGCAGAGGATATGCACGGCTGCAGAAGTGAGGATATACTTCAATGGATTATTAGGAGGTGCAAAGAGAGCTACGAACTACTTGAAACCAAACAAGAACTGCAATCTATCTTCATGGATGTCTGGATGTGAACCTGGATGGGCTTGTCGTACTGCTAAAGACGTGAAGGTTGATCTTAAAGACGATAAAAACGTTCCTGTAAGAACTCAGGAATGCGCGCCTTGCTGTGCAGGTTTCTTCTGCCCTCGTGGGATTACTTGCATGATACGTAAGTTACAAAGCTTTCACAAAATGTCAAGAATCTTTTCCGTTTTTATCGACTTCTTATGTTTTTTTTTTACTTCCCCAATGATGTGAAGCTTGTCCTTTGGGAGCTTATTGTCCAGAAGCTAAGCTGAACAGAACAACAGGACTATGTGACCCGTATGTCTTTTTTTTTTTTGTTTTTTTTAGGTTTTGTTTATTTATGATTTGGTAAAGATTAGAAGAAGGATTGTTGTTTTTGCAGATATCATTACCAGCTTCCATCTGGACAGCCAAATCATACTTGTGGTGGTGCTGATATTTGGGCTGATATTGTTAGTAGCAGTGAAGTTTTCTGTTCAGCTGGATCTTTTTGTCCTTCAACTATTGACAAGCTTCCTTGTACTAAAGGGTATGAATGATTTTTAATAACTTTGTTTTGGAGATTCACCACATAACTATTCTTCTCTTTTTGCTCCTCCAGACATTTCTGCAGGACAGGTTCTACTGCTGAAAAAAGTGAGTGATCAGATCCTCTCTTTGTTACCATGATGTAGCATAGCAAACAATGTTTGAACAGAACGTCTGTTTTCTCTGATGAATTTGCAGATTGTTTTAAGCTGGCAACGTGCAATCCAAGATCAACAAATCAGAACATCACAGCATATGGAATCATGCTTTTTGTGAGCAATAATACATAACCTGATCTCTCATTTATCTCTCTTCATGCATCTATTGGTTTATTTCCAAAAAGTTTTGAGTCTTTGACTTTATGTCTATATATGTAGGCTGGGCTAGGTTTCTTGCTGATAATCTTATACAACTGCTCTGATCAAGTTCTTGCAACGAGAGAAAGAAGACAAGCAAAGTCCAGGGAAAAAGCAGTACAAAGCGTGCGTGAGACGCAAACGCAAGAGAAATGGAAATCAGCCAAAGATATAGCAAAGAAACATGCCACAGAGCTTCAACAATCGTTTTCAAGAACGTTTTCTCGGAGGAAGTCTATGAAACAACCTGATTTGATGAGAGGTATGAGCCAAGCAAAGCCTGGATCAGATGCTGCTTTACCACCAATGGCCGGAGGCAGCTCAGACACAACCAAAAAGGGGAAAAAGAAGGATAAGAACAAACTAACTGAGATGTTACAGGACATTGAACAAAACCCTGGAGACACTGAAGGTTTTAAGCTTGAGATTGGTGACAAAAACATTAAAAAACATGCTCCAAAAGGAAAGTCATTGCATACTCAGAGCCAGATGTTTAGGTATGCTTATGGCCAGATTGAAAAGGAGAAAGCTATGCAGGAGCAGAACCAGAACTTGACTTTCTCTGGAGTAATCTCTATGGCTAATGACATTGAAATAAGAAAGAGACCTACCATTGAAGTTGCATTCAAAGATCTTTCTATTACTCTGAAAGGTAAAAACAAACATCTCATGAGATGTGTGACTGGGAAGCTATCACCTGGACGTGTTTCTGCTGTGATGGGTCCTTCAGGAGCTGGCAAAACCACTTTCCTAACAGCTTTAACAGGGAAAGCACCAGGTTGCACCATGAGTGGGATGATTCTTGTAAACGGAAAAGTTGAATCAATTCAATCCTACAAGAGAATCATTGGCTTTGTGCCTCAAGATGACATAGTCCATGGGAACTTGACAGTGGAGGAGAATCTCTGGTTCAGTGCAAGATGCAGGTAAGTCACATTTCCCTGTTATAGAAACTCAAGTTTTAGTTTAGACATAAGCTTATGAAACTTCATGATACAGGCTCCCTGCGGATCTCCCTAAGCCTGAGAAGGTTTTAGTTGTGGAAAGAGTGATTGAGTCACTAGGTCTTCAACATGTCAGAGACTCTATGGTTGGGACTGTGGAAAAGAGAGGAATCTCTGGAGGTCAGAGGAAAAGAGTCAACGTTGGTCTTGAAATGGTGATGGAACCATCACTTCTGATATTAGATGAACCAACTTCAGGTCTTGACAGTTCATCTTCTCAATTACTTCTCAGAGCTCTACGCCGTGAAGCTCTTGAAGGAGTTAATATCTGTATGGTTGTCCATCAGCCCAGGTTCAACATAATATATACTCATCCCATTTGTTAATCAGATGAGATTAGATCTTGTTCTTATTTTTATCCTTATGTATCATCTCTGCAGCTACACTCTCTTTAGGATGTTTGATGATCTAATACTTTTGGCAAAAGGTGGACTGATATGTTACCAAGGATCAGTCAAGAAAGTAGAAGAATACTTCTCAAGCCTTGGGATAGTTGTCCCTGAGCGTGTGAATCCTCCTGATTACTACATTGATATATTGGAAGGGATACTAAAGCCAAGCACAAGCTCAGGGGTTACCTATAAGCAGCTTCCGGTTAGATGGATGCTTCATAATGGGTATCCAGTTCCGTCTGACATGTTAAAAAGCATTGAAGGTATGGCTTCTGCCTCTGCTGAGAACTCTGCTCATGGTGGAAGTGCTCATGGGAGTGTTGTGGGAGATGATGGAACATCTTTTGCTGGAGAGTTCTGGCAAGATGTCAAGGCAAATGTTGAAATCAAGAAAGATACATTGCAGAATAACTTCAGTAGTTCTGGTGACTTGTCTGAAAGAGAAGTTCCTGGTGTTTATCAGCAGTTCAGATACTTCTTAGGAAGGTAACTCCCCTCAATTACTTGAACCCTGCAACTTTTGTTTTTCCTGTTTATTAGAGGCTGGTAAAATATCAATCAGTTGACATTACGTGCGTTGCAGGTTAGGTAAACAGAGACTGAGAGAAGCAAGGACACTAGCTGTAGATTACCTAATACTTTTGCTTGCTGGTATCTGCTTAGGAACACTTGCTAAAGTGAGCGATGAAACGTTTGGTGCCATGGGATATACATACACAGTCATTGCTGTCTGTGAGTAGAAAAAACTTTTCAAGCTCTTCTGACAACAAACATTGCTTCTTTCTTTTTAATCTTTTTTTAATCATTTTTTGTTTTGTTTTTCAGCTCTCTTGTGTAAGATTACTGCACTGAGATCTTTCTCTCTTGATAAACTACACTACTGGAGAGAAAGCCGAGCAGGAATGAGCAGCCTAGCTTACTTCCTAGCAAAAGACACAGTTGATCACTTCAACACCATTGTCAAGCCTCTTGTTTATCTCTCCATGTTCTACTTCTTCAACAATCCAAGATCATCCGTTGGAGACAACTACATTGTCCTAATCTGTCTTGTCTACTGTGTAACTGGCATAGCTTATGCCCTTGCCATACTTTTCGAACCTGGTCCTGCTCAACTTGTAAGTTCCCAATACTAAAGACTCAAACTAGAAAGCTTTGTTTCACATTATTAGTCTTTGTGCAGTGGTCAGTGTTGCTTCCAGTGGTTCTGACTCTAATAGCCACAAGTACAAACGACAACAAAATTGTAGAGTCAATCTCAGAGCTGTGCTATACGAGATGGGCTCTTGAAGCATTTGTGGTATCAAACGCTCAAAGGTTTGCAAAACTTATTCTCTCTCTGTTGTAAAACTCTATTGCAAGGCTACACATCTTGTTTACTTATACTCTTATGTAATATTTCAGATATAAAGGAGTTTGGCTTATCACTCGCTGTGGATCACTGATGGAGAATGGGTACAACATCAAGCACTTCCCACGTTGCCTCATCTTCCTGACACTAACCGGTATCTTGAGCCGTTGTGCAGCATTCTTTTGTATGGTAACATTCCAAAAGAAGTAGCTTTTAAGTTCCTTTCTATGCATGCGGGACCTAGCTTTCAAAGTACAAGTTTATCCCGCGTCAACTATGCTGGACAAATCAGTAACTAGTGAACATAGAGAAGCCACAAAAAGGTTTTACAAGAAGAAACAATACATCATAACACGGTACACTGTTCATAGGTAGTTCCATCATCAGAGTTGAAGACTTTATTACCTGTAATTCTTCATGTTGTACATCTTTCTTATGTTTTTAGATATAATATAGATCCTTCATTGGTTTGTTATCTATTCTGTTTTATACACCAAGTAAAAATGTAGAAGTCCATAGAAGAACTAATGAGAAAACCTTCAAGAACTTGCATTACTTTCTTGGCTTAAAAGTTAATAACAATGGTAATTTGTTTTCCTTTTATCACTTATAATAGTTTCATACTTCCAGTTGAGATGATATACAAATTATTATTATTCCCTCCGTTTCATTTTACTTGTTATTTTGGATTTTTACACACAAATTAATGAAACATTTAATTTTACAAATTGTTTAGAAAAAAATATAATTATCTATACACCTAATCACAATTCAGTCGATAGAAAACTAGAATAATAGATAAGGTTAACAAATTTTACATTGAAATTATAAAACGACAGTTATTTTTAAATAAAAATTTTACTTGACAACAGACAACAAAACTGAAGGAGAGGAAGTATCATTCTGGTAGTACTATACAGTGTGGAGAAGCATTTATTTAGAAACAAGGTAAATAATGTTCTGGTTATTTTTGTTTATAATAAAATGTAGGTAATGGTTAATTGATTTTTGCGTCCACGCTAATCATACAGGTAGTAGATATGAAACTTGTTCATAATGATTAATGAGCCTAAATCATAATCTCCCTTGTACTCAAACGATAAATCATAACAGAAACCGAATATTAAATCTTATACAATAAAGTTAAGTTTTCTCCCTTCTTAGGGTGTCCAATTCAGCATCATAGGGTGGGGCAAAAAAAGCCACGTCAGCAGTTAACCCAAGTATTCACTCTTAATTCAATTGCGTCCCGTCCGGTTTTCTTTTTCAATTCCGTATTGGTATGTTCTATAGTATGTTGGGCTTTGCTGTTTTTTTTTTACAATA
>CAKOAT010770709.1:191459-242623 GCA_932364175.1 Eruca vesicaria subsp. sativa | reverse complement strand
AAATTCCTAATATCATATATAAAAATAATTGAAGTTGCATCACTCAGCCGCATCCCACTATTTGAATACGTGTCCATAAACACCATTAGTAAAACACATAACCATAATTCTAACTTATACAACAAACCAACAAAATAATTTAAAATTTTGATACACAAATGTGAAACAATCCGCGCGTAGCGCGGACATACCACTAGTATTTAATGAAAATGATAAATCATTGTTAAAAAAAGAAGAAGTAAAAACCCCACTACCCATCACTCTCTATCAAGGACGGTTAAGAGCATCAGCTACGAAAACTGCTTCTCGTCTTCCTTCACCGAACCATCGGTCGCTATCTTCTTCATCTTGAAGCCTAAGCCAAATGTCTCATTCTTCTTCTATTAACCTCCTTCATTACCATTACCTTCCTCCTTGTCTCAATCACTCTTCCTTCCGGTTTTCCCTTACTGCTCCATCTTCATCTCGTTGGTCTAGTCCTGACGACGACGACTGCTCCATCATGGCCATGCCCACCACTACTCTCCCTGGCTCTATCTCTCCCTTCAATGTCCCTCATAGTGTTGTGAGTTTTTTTATTTATTTTGTTACTTTCTCAGTTTCTTGTTCTTGTCAAATTAATGAATTGTTTGCATACAACTCAAATCATATATGAATATTAAATCTAGGGACTAGCATATATATATTCAATATATTAGTGTGAAATCTCGAATTAATGGAGTATATAAACTTCATAAATCTCTCTTCATATATAAAAGTAGGTAATTCGTGTGTGTTAATGTTATGAAAATGAATTAATCTTGGCATTAATTCACATTAACCTGATCATCAGTTTGTTTCTGGATGATTCCATTGTTGCATGAATTAAATAAACCATGTCTATGTTTTGAATAAGCCGGAAATTTTCAGTTTCTTATTTGTATAAGAAGAATTGATCCTTTCGCTTATTTGATCTTTTTTTCTTTTTTTCTTTCTGTGAAATGTTTTTTTTTTAACAAAACTTTCTGTGAAATGTTGGTGTATAGAGGACGAAAAAGCCAAATGGGCAGCAGAAAAAGGAAGAAATAGAGAAAGAGGTATGGAAGTCTATTTTAAAGCAGCTTACGTATTTATGTTTATGTCTAGGCAAACACTAAGGGATGTTATAAATCTACATACTAATATATACATAGATCAAGGTTTTAATTTTGGTATCCAATGGAAGTTTACGTTCAATATTATCTTTGGAATTATTTTTTTTTTTCCATTTTGGAATACATTAACTCAGTTAGGGCTCATCCTAACATGATATTATTATTTAACAAACAGAAATCACATAATATGATACTTCTGCAATTGTGAAATTGTAGACATAATAAGAAAAATATTTGTCAAATTGTAAGCTAATATTGTAGAAAGTTTAATAACTGTTAGGTGTATATGTTACGGGAGATGCTTGATCAAGAAGAGAAGACACGTGAGATCTTGGAGAGAGTCCAAAAACATCAACTTCCTTCTTCTTCTTCCGTCACACTTCCTGCTTCTCTCCCTCCCAAGGTACCTATATTTATTATACCCTTGATATAATATACATTTTCATACTTATACACTTGTATATTCGCGTGGTAAGCAAGTAAAGTTTCCAAGTTTGGATAGAGTGAAAAAGCAGCAAAACTAGAATATGTGGATGTGATGATAAATAACAATCATACGTAATTTTGGTAACGTTGCGTTAAAACAAAGGCTTTGGTCAACCATAAATACAAATATTAAGTTAAAATATTTCAAAATCAAACAAATTTGTTAGATCTATATACGGGACAAAAGGTATAATTAATACAAACCTCTGTTTCACATAAATCAAACCGTCAAGTTATATATTTAATCGTTATCATTATATATGTTGTGAGGTTATCACATCAAAAAAAATGTTGTGAGGTTATTCTATGCAATCAAGGGGCTTTCTAATTTCTTTTAGTCACGTACTATTTTTAAGGGAAATCACATACTAATTAGCTTTCTGTTATATACACGGTAGGCAAAAATGATGTATTATCATAAAATTAAATTACACATTCCTTCATTTTTAACAATTGATGTTTCAAATACTTTGATAATGTTTTAAAATTTATTAACATTTAGAGTTTTCTCTAACATCGAAAGTTATGGAAATATTATTGTATGTAACTAGAGTCAAACATCGAAATGAATCAGTTTCTTATCATTTCCCATGTAGTAAACTATCATTTGCTATGAAATAAATAAGCTCATAACATTTTCAAGAGCAACAAAACGTTTAAATAAGTTAACACTATTTTCTTAATGCAGATGAAGGAACTAATAACAGAACTGTCGATAGTGGAAGGGGAAATCTCAAGACTAGAGGTTCAAATAAGCCATCTCCAGATAAATCTCAAGGAAGAGCAAGATGAAACTTTGAAACAAGCGACAACAAGTTCATCTAGACGAGCATGGCAATCTAGTGAGAGTGACAATTATGACAACATAACCTCTCATCAAACAACGGTATTACCAAAATACCCTAATATCCCACCTCCAAGCCCTATGGTGAACAAATGCATGATGAAGAATGGACACAACAACACCAAATCTTCTACTAGTCATCATCAAGAAAACGCAACATTTGAAACAAAGACTTTGCATTTCATCAACAAAGCCATAAATGGTGACTACATGACTGAAAGCTTCCACAAATCTAATGAGAAAGTTGGATTAGTCAAGAAGGAAAATCCTCGGTCAGTGCAACAAGAAAATAAGTTGCAAGAGAATAATAATATGAAGAAGATGCTTAGGAGGATGAAATCACCTTCTCCCCTACGTGAACCTAGATACTCCTCTCCTAAGGTGCGTTTTTATATTATATCATGTATCATTTACTCGTTCAGTTTTTACTCTTAACTTTATGGTTAATTATGATTTGTTGCAGTCTAATAAGGATCGTGTAGCACTTGATACATCACTAGACCTCCCACCAAAATCTCTATCAAGCACAATATTAATGGAAGATGGACAAAACATACAGAAGTGGCACCCAAACAAGCTCGCTGAGAACATCATGAAGTGTCTCAATTTCATCTACGTTCGTCTCCTTAGAACCACAAGAGTCATGGAGCTAGAGAAAGGTCCGGTCTCGAGATCCAACCCTTTCTCTTTGATCTCAAGAAGCTTTAGAGTGGACAAGGCAACGTCCGGTTTGTCTAAATCCATGAATCTCGTGTCTTATAAAGAATCAAGACAACAAGATCCCTATGGAGTATTTGATGTAGAATCATCTTTGGCTAGAGACATTGGTCCATACAAGAATCTTGTCGTCTTCACTTCAAGTTGTATGGATTCCAAGTGTATTTCGAGCTCTAGCTCGGTTTCTTTGATCCAGAAACTCAGGTAAAATTCGAGATATACTTTGAGAAAATGTTTTCTTACGTTGGATAAATATATCGCCATGAACAAAATGCAGGGTCTTGATGAACAATCTTGAGACTGTGGATTTGAGAGTGTTGAGCCATCAACAAAAGCTAGCGTTTTGGATCAACATGTTCAATGCATGTGTTATGCATGTATATATTCTCTACTTAGACATTTTTTTTTTTTAAATTAGAAAACCACAATTATGGTGTATATATTCAACGTACTTCATTATTTCTGCGTATGACCAGGGATATCTACAATATGGAGTTCCAAAAACGACTGAGAAACTTCAGTCTCTTGTTTATAATAAGGTATGTTTTCTAAAATAAACACCAGATTAAGTAAACCCCATACTGTTCATACATATTAAATTTACAATAAGTATATATTATAGGCCACAATAAATGTTGGAGGCAAAAACATAAGTGCTCATACCATAGAGCATTGCATCCTACGGAAGCCTGCAAATTCTACCATGACTCAGGTATATATATACATACCATGTCAATAATCATCTTCATATTCTACCGATTAATCTTAAGAATATCCTAAGTATGCAAATATAATCAAGGATCGACACGAGGAAATGATCATTCATAAACTATACGGCATAGAAGCAACGGATCCTAACATCACATTTGCTCTCTCATGTGGAACTCGATCCTCTCCTGCGGTAAGTTAAACTCATTAATTCACTTTTATTTAGCAAACTATCACAATTGACCGTTTAATATCTAAACTTGGATTAACTACATAGATGGTTTAACTAACAATCTTAGTACACCAGTTTATCAGTGTTGTATAATTTTTTTTTATATTCACTATAGCACTTGATAGAGTTGTAGACAGTATTTTTAACTATTAGATTAGATTGATGGTAAAAGTATATGGTTATATATTAAGAAGAAAAATTAGAGTTATGAGTTTTATATGGAACTTTTTCTATATACTAAATATTAAGGTGAGGATATACACTGGAGAAGGAGTGGCAACAGAGCTAGAGAAATCGAAAATGGAGTACTTGCAAGCCTCAGTGGTGGTTACGGTGGCTAAACGGGTAATCTTGCCTGAGCTTCTAGTAAAACACGCCGTAGATTTCGTGGCAAGGGAAGATGGCAACGGCGTAGAGATGGGATCTCTGGTAAAATGGGTTTGCAACCAATTACCAACTTCTGGTTCTTTAAGAAAATCAATGGTGGATTGTTTTAAGAATCAAAACTCCAAAGCTTCTTCTTCCTCTCTGGTGGTTGAAAAGATCCCTTATGATTTTGAGTTTCAGTATCTTTTAGCTATTTGAAAATGCTAATTTGTATTTTTTTACTGTTGGAAATCTTGTTCAATAAAAATATCAAAGCTTGTTTTCTTTTATTTTTATGGATGTTTGTTACAGTGACATGTATATGGTTTAACACGATCAGTCAACATCTTATGGTCATCGTACAACTGTATAAAAACGCATATGCACTCTTGCAGTTTAATTATCTAACAAAAAATTACAAAGACGCATATACACTCTGAAAGTTATTGGGTTTGTGAAAGCTCATGTCCCAATTCTATATTCTCATGTCCCAATTCTATATTCTCAGATTAGTACGATATTGTAATAATCTAATTGACAAGTCCACATAGATTTATTTTTAGTTTATTTTTCAAAATGCCTCTTACTATTAGAATTGAACTTTTCTTTATATATTAGACACTCTCTATCAATCATCATCATGCTATCAAACTCTAATCTAAAATTAATAAACATGATCATATGCATTATTTACATGATGTATATATATATATATACACATATATACTATATATATGCAACTAGATATATAATATATGCATGCCTCAAGCATGTAAGTCCAACATATGAATGTTACAATGTACAGAAGAAATCGTCTGGCAAAGATAACATATAATAACAGGTTCAACGTTGTTCAGATATTGCATGTCATGTATCTCATTCCTATCATATTATTTTACGTTATCCTCAATTTAATTCCAACGTTTGATATTGAAGTTTCACAAATTATATTGCTTTAAGTTTTTTTTTGTGTGGAACTTTAATGTCATGTATATTTATATGGTAAAATATATGCTAAGCTAGCTCCATTCCTGTAAGCATATATCTACATGATTAATATATATAACTTGAAAATTTAAGTTGTGACGACGTTGATATAGACTTGTTCCGAATTACTTTTATGCAAGTATAAAAAACGTTCTTAGATTCATATATCTTTTTTGTCTGGTTTAATATACTATTATATTAACCATACAAAAAGAAAGATCAATAGTATATCTTAAATAAATGTTTTAGCTTGATATTCATACATCTAAGTTATCTTCGCTGGACCACGTAATTAATTAATTTAACATTTTGGATTGTCCAGCTATAATATATAGTTTGATCATACCAGAATTTGGTTATTGCTAGATAATTTTTATTTAACAGAACAGACTGGACTAGTTATAGCAGAAATTTTAAATATAAATTTTGAAATTTTAGATAAATAAAAAATAAATAAGGATATGAAATTGACGTTGCAAATTGAAAAGTATTAAATTAAGGACCAACTAAATTAATACAAACACAAGAATGTGTCTGAATCGAGAGTTGGTGAGGTCTGCTTAAACAAGTTTATCATCCACTAATCATACAATTTCATGACAGCTCTAAGTGTCTGACTTGTATTTATTATTCGGAAAATGTACGCATAATAGTATACTAAATGTTTTTTTTTACTTAAAGGCTTTCCATATATAATATACAAAATGTTTGAATTGAAAAAACGTCTATCTCCACATATATTAGTAGACTCTGGAGATATTTTACACAATTAGGAAAACTTTTAACTTCTAAAAATAAATAGTTCAAATTACACAATATAGGAAAACTTGAACTTCAAAAAATAGACAGAATGTTATAAGGATTCTTTGGTGAGTGGATGCATTTTGCATCATAAATCAACGGTTCATATAGTTTAAAACACTGGTGCAGTGTCTTTTGAGAATCATATATGAGGCTCAAATCAGAATGAGAAATTGCCAGAAATAACACTTTCAAGATATCAGTTTTCAACTTTACACTAACCAATTTTACTAGTAAAATTTTAATATTCAAAATACTATTAGAATTTAGGGTTTAGGTTTTGGGTTTAGGATTGATAGTTTAGGGTTTAGTGTTGATTTTTTAAGGTTTAGAGTTTACTTTTTAGGGTTTAGGATTTAGAGTTTAGGGTTTAAGGTTTAGAATTGATATTTTAGAGTTTAAGGTTGATTTTTAGGATTTAAAGTTTACTTTTTAGGGTCTAGAGTTTAGAATTGATGTTTTAGGGTTTAAGGTTAATATTTTATTTAATATTTATTTTATGTATATATAAAGAATAAAAATATAAGAGTATTTTATCCTTTAATAAAATATGTATTTTTGAAAATATTCATTTGTTAATGATAATTATGAAAAATGGTACCACCAAAATGGTATAATTGAGATTCTTCCAATCAAAATGTGTCTAGAAGGCTTATGGAAAAACTATCGAATGATTTATTTAGCTAGAATATTATTCTTGATCTGTTTGTCTATTAATTTCTTTGTGTCTACATTTTGATCAATATTTATGGATGTTAAAACAAAGAATATTTTATAGATTTCATTTAAAAAAAAAAAGTTGCGGCTAGCCCTTGTAAATGACATATTATGTTTATATATCTTTTTGAAGTTAAATGTCTATATATCTTTTGCGGTTACTTTAAGTTTTAACTCAAAGTCACCAAAACTTTAGGATGAATAAAATTATAACTATGTCGTAATTTTCTTTTAACTTTCTTAACTTTTTAAAATAAATAACATATTAATTCAATAGTCTCGAAACTCCATTAAAAATAAAGTATTATTAGATAAAATGGAATAACTAACCGAAAGGTTTATCATATCAAATGCCAAAAAAAAAATCAAATGCCAAATAATTAAATAAAAGTAAATATAAATCGTCAAAAGAAGACATAAAACAATATGAAAAAAAGGAAAAAGAAGACATAAAAGAATAACATTTTTTTTAACTCATCAAGGATAAAAACCGGTTGATAAATCCTCTCTCCAAAGCTAGCTGAAACTCGAACCTGGTTTACCACCAGCTCATTTGAGGCATGTACGGATTAGATATGATTCCTTTCATAATTATTTCTAATATGTATATATATATACTTAACTGTCCACGTAATTAACAACCATAAAATGACCTGTCTTATAATGTACTTATATCAAACAATTGCACATGCTATGTATATATATATACAAACAATCAACCTCAAGAGTTACAACAAACATAAAAACTCATATATCTTCTTTTCTCCCTCTCATCATTATCTTTGGTCATGGCAAAGGACTTGGAGGTGCAAGAGGGCGGAGCAACGGCGGCGAGAGACTATCAGGATCCGCCTCCTGCGCCATTATTGGACATGGAGGAGCTTAGGAAGTGGTCACTATATAGAGCGGTCATAGCTGAGTTCGTGGCAACTCTTCTCTTCCTTTACGTCTCAGTCCTCACCGTAATTGGCTACAAGGCTCAGACCGACACAAACGCAGGAGGAGTTGATTGTGGCGGCGTTGGGATATTGGGGATTGCTTGGGCTTTCGGTGGAATGATCTTTGTTCTCGTTTACTGTACCGCTGGTATCTCCGGTACGTATACTAACATTCGCGTCACACAGTAGATAGGTTTTTACGTTACCATAAAGTTAGAAATATGTTATAGTTTATAAATATATCAAACATATAGTAATACCTAATCAGTATATATCCATATGGTATGCTTTGATTTTAATGTTTTGTCGAATAAGCCTATACTAATCTTTCATTTAATAGAAATTGTCAACTTTCTATCTAATCAGTTCAGCTAAGTTCGGTATGAATTACTTTGGTTTGGCTTACCTAAACTAAAATACAACCTTACATTTAAAGTTGGTTAAAATCATTGTTATTATTGTAACTTTGAAGGTGGTCATATAAATCCGGCTGTGACGGTGGGACTGTTCTTAGCTAGAAAAGTGTCATTGGTGCGGACAGTGTTATACATTGTGGCTCAGTGCCTTGGAGCCATCTGCGGTTGCGGTCTGGTTAAAGCATTCCAAAGTTCTTACTACACCAGGTTCCATTATGTCTAAACACTCATGCATCTGATAATTAAACCGTTTACACATCTTTTTCTTTTTGCTAACTACAAATTGTTAATAATATTAGATATGGAGGTGGAGCCAACCAGCTTGCCGAAGGCTACAACAAAGGTACCGGACTAGGTGCCGAGATCATTGGAACATTTGTCCTTGTCTACACCGTTTTCTCGGCCACCGATCCCAAGCGAAGTGCACGTGACTCTCACATTCCAGTTTTGGCGCCACTTCCCATTGGTTTTGCCGTCTTCATGGTTCACTTAGCCACCATTCCCATCACCGGAACTGGAATCAACCCGGCCCGTAGCTTCGGAGCCGCAGTTATCTACAACCGAGAAAAGGCCTGGGACGACCAAGTACGTCATTAACTTTTATATACATGAACACATTTTTCTATTAGTAAAAATATATATACTAAATGAAACTAATGATGCTTAATTATAAATTTTTGATAATGAACAGTGGATATTTTGGGTGGGACCGATGATCGGAGCTGCTGCTGCTGCGTTATACCATCAATTTGTTCTAAGAGCGGCTGGAATTAAATCTCTTGGCTCCTTTAGGAGCTCTGCTTAATTTTAATTGTTTAAATTAAGCCACGAGTTAAACTTAAATCAAAATGATGATTACGTGTATCTTTTTATTTTATTTGTATTTTCTGTTTTTTAATTTCATGTAATTTCCCATTGGTTGTAGTTGCTATTTTAATTAATGTTGCTTAAAGATAAGTCTCGATTTCGCTTATTTAAAAATCTTATATTGCGGTTCCTTCAAACTAACAACCTATTCATGCATTCTTTGCCACCAACCTTCTACCAAAAAAAATGAAACTAGAAGAACAAACACCATATGGACCCATGCATCCTAATATCATTTGATCCTTAATTATATCTAATATAATACAATGTAAACTACCAAGTGTAAAACCAATAAGGTCCAACTGTTTTGTCCTGTTAGTGATTTTATTAGTTACGTATTGCGAACAGTTGTATTAGACAGAAATTATACACAAAAGAGTGAAAGCAAAAAAAAAACAGCATTAACCAAAATGGGTTTCATAACTTCTCTTCACTCATTCAAAAGACCTTTTTCTTCTTTTTGTTATTTATTGGATAATCATACAAATTTGCACTTCAAGCAACAACTATCTCCACTCTTAAACCAGTCCTATAAAGCCCACAAACACACACACACACAAACTAAACAAAAGATTATAGAGAAAATAAAAACATGACATACCTAACTCACTCGTTGCTCTTCTTCTCCAGTTGCTTGTCTCTACTTATATGTGTGTCCATTGCAGGAAGTAGACCTGTTCATGGTCCAGCTTATTCAAACCCAACTGCTTTCTCTCCAGAAGCTTACGATTTCTTTCACCCAAAATCATCACTCTCTGACAATAATCCACCAAAAAACTCACATTCTTTGCCATTTCTTTCACCTTCACCTTCACCTTCAGATACGTCTAATGTAGAAGGGGATACACAAGGAAGTAAAGTTTCATCAGACGAACACATAAGTGAGAATAGAAGAGAAGAAGGAGGAGGAGAAACTGTAGGAATAGTGATAGGCATTTCTTTCACAGCTCTTCTTTTAATGGGAATTTACTTTGTGATCAAGAAACGACCCGCACGATTGTAATCCACTCTGATGCTTCATCAAGAATATGTTAATTAGTTATTGATTTTGCATGCAGAATGGTAGCAAAATAGCTAGACTCTGGTCTAGTTTAATTTATTAATATTCAGTTGGAATTTGTCTCAACAAAAATGAGAAAACATCTTGAAACTATATATGAAAAATGATTTAATATTACAGATAATTATTCTTAAATCTATCTTAAATAAGTTTTAGTTACTGTCAGGAAATTTTTTTTTTTACCGGTATCCTTAGTGTGAATTTTTATAGATCTTTACTGTGAATTGTATTGCAAGTTCAAAAAATTTAGTGTGAATTGTATTGCAAGTTGAAATCTTTAGTGTGGATTGTATTGTTGTGGCATTTGTTGGACTAATGAAAGCTAGGTTTCCTGAAAAATCTTACTACTTTGTGATTTAGAGAAACAATAGTAATGTGGGTGAAGAAGAAGATAGTTCCTAGACTCCTAGTGTGTATAATCTAACCACGTTGGATGATGCTGATAAAGTGTTGACTTCTGGGAACAAAGTTGTCTTGGGTTACTTGAACTCTTTGGTGGTCACGTTTCTTTATCCACGTTAGATGATGCTGAAGATGATGTGAATTTCTATCAAACAGTTAATAACCCTGATGTTTTCAAAATATTTCATATCGATTCGGAGTCTAAAAGGCCTGCTCTTGTCTTAGTTAAAGAGAGCAGAGGAGAAGATTAGCCCTTTTGGTTGGTTCTGTAAATTTTTATTACGCCTTTGATTTAGCAGTATTGTTTTTATTTTTGGCTCATTATGTTTTGGTTTATTAATCGGCAGATGGGGAGTTTCTTAAGCCTGCGCCTTTAGCTAGTTTTGTGTGCCTGCCAACAAGCTTCCTTTGGTTTCTTGTTTCACCAGAGAGATTGAACAACAACAAAAAAAATTCACCAGAGAGAGTGCCCCTGAGATTTTTGAGAGTGCAATCAAGAAGCAGGCGGTGTCAAATGTTTTAGTAGGATACTAGGATTATTCAATTCGAAGAGATTGCTTAGGCGGATTTATCAACATGAAAGTATATGTTCTCTTTGCAGTTTTGCAATCACAAATGACTCTGAAAAGTTTCTTCCAGAGTATGACTTAGGTTTCAAAGGCCAGCTTGTAGAACTGTAGTTACACACTTTATTGCAGAGCCTTTAGTAAAAACAGAACTATCATAAGAGCAGGTACATCAGTGACCCGCTTTGGGGTTCACTGATTTTTTTTTTTTATTATTATTATTTTTTGTTTGATTTTCTTTAAAAAGAAAAAAAAAACTAAAAAGGGATCAATAGCAGGCCGCCACGTGGCGCGGAGCTCGCATAAAATGTCATGAACCGGTTCATCCGCAAGAGCTGTTTTAAGGCGAATTCAACATCATTGATTATTTTAATATTAGTTTTTTACCGGGAATCGTGTGAACCTCTGTCATAAACTCATAATGCAGTTGCTCTAATATGTGTGGTTAGTATCCTAATGCTTTTTTTCACTAATAGTTACATTTCTTCTTTCATGGAGTTGCTAAACCTTACGAAAGTCAACCATTAAAAGAAATATAGTTAACTTTACGTAGGCGTCAACATTAATATAAAGTGGTTACTTGCCTTGCCATTCTCATTATTGACTCTAATTATTATATCTTACTTCCTTTTCATGTGCTCTTCTCCCTTTTAATTATTTGTACCTCCATTAGCAAAATAATCCAATATTACTATTTGCAAATATCGTAAGCGTTGACCGTTAGGTGCCAAAGCATTTCTCAGGTGAACTTTAAGTGAAAAACAAACAATATAACTTCTTAATCTCTTGCTTCGCTCCCTATATGGTTTCTAAACACTTCTGCACACCCTATATATTATCTATCTCGTCTTCAAAAAGAGAGAGAGACTTCGAGATGATGAAGGTTAGTTTCATAATCATAGCTCTGTTAACGGTAGGCTTCGTTTCTGGTAAGATATCAACTAAAAAAGTTTCTCCAGCTCCATCTCCACTTGAGTATTATTCATACCCGCCGCAGCCAGAAACTGGAATAATGTCTCCATCTCATTCCCCATCGGACTCTCCAACGGCGATGCCTCCCGGTTACATTCATCAGGCACCGTCTCAGTCACCGGAAGCCAGTGATCTCAACCAAAATGAAAGTAGCGGAGGAACAGAGAGGGAAAGTTCCTCCGGAGGTGGAAAGAAAGCTGGAATCGCGTTTGGAGCGATTGCGGCAGCGAGTATGGTTGGTCTCGGAGGCTATGTGTTGAAGAAACGGCGAGAGAACATTCGTAGATCACGATATGAATATGCCGCCACTGAGATCTTCTGAACATGGATATGGTGTGTAGCTTTCGTATGTTTTTGGGTTAATGTGCAATATAATCAGATTTTGTCCTAAAATATGATGACTCTCTTTTATTATAGTCTCTAGGTATGTTATGGACCATGGCATGTCCATGGAAAGATATTTGTACGATTATTTTTGATTATCTTCACTATAATCAAACCTCTTATATTTAACGTATTATGGACATCTCAGTGGACGTGACTGCATTAAGTTGTATGGCATGCAGTTGGTTCTTGAAACTTTTCAAATAATAAAAGTTTCTCATAAGTCATATCTATTGTCCATTCTTTGTCATCTTCACCAAGTTTAGATGTAAGAAACGAAAGTTAATTCTATTTTAATTAAAAAAAAAATCAATTATATTTTGAGGATTTCTATTTTCTTTCATCGCTACGTCCACCATTAGTTATCTTGACTACATTTAAAAAACTTACTATCTTTAAAACTAATTTTATGTATAAGAACCCCCCAAAGACCGATCAAAGTTTCTCCAAGCACAATCAAGTTGCATATCTTGCATTATTAAAAATAAAATAAAACAAACTACAAAAAAAAATGGCCTCATCAAGATTTCAACTTGTTGCCCTTCTTGTCATCTTCTCTCTCGTTATTACTGCCCAATCTGAAATAGGTTTCCACTCGTCTTCATTATTTTTACATTCATAGATATTTCTTTTTTTTCTACTAATTAAACGTTTTTATATTAAAGTTATCTTCTATCAATAACAACAAAAAACAACATGATCATAAACCCTAATACACAAATTTCTTGAGTTTTTGCAGAAAGGGAAGAAATGGACGGACCATGCCGTTTGAGAGGAACATGCAATGAGGACAGCGACTGCGACGCCTATTGCCACAAAAGCACCGACCCTGTAGCCATGGACGGCCACTGCCTCCTTGACAGACCCACCCCCGTATGCTGCTGCCTCTTTGATTAAATCCGATCCTTTTTATTCTTCAAGTCTCCAGGCATGCATTTAGCAACAACAACAAAAAAAGTCTCCATGCATGCATGATCAATATGTTCCTAACTAAACGAATGATGTAAACATAAACATAATATGTTTACGTCCTTATTACTTGGAGAATGAAAGAAGCGATCTTGTGTTTCTTATACTTTGATTTCTTGTTTTACAAACATTTTTATGTTGTAAGAGAATGACTATTTTTGTAAACATCTATACGAATATAATGTATACATTTATATATATTTTTTTGACAATGTTGACCTTTTGGAGATCCCAGTTTTTATACCATATTTAACTAATTTACAAACCATTATATGGTCTTCACAATGATCATACTATAATAGATGAACAAATTAAACAACATGCATATCAGCTGATAACTTGAACCAAAAATAGAGTTATAACCAAAGCAAAATCTTCAAATTCTTCAATATCAGATCAGTCTTTAACCAACTTTCTTCTCTTAACATTCTTCTATACTTCTCTAAAATTGCTACTGTTGCTTGCTCTGCGCTGAATTTAACAACAAAAACAAAATTTTTACAAGTATATTAGCTCAAGAACCACCACAAAGATTTTCAAACTTTAAATCCATGATCACATACCTTCCAGGTCTAATGATCTTATATTTTCCTATTTTACTCATATCAATAATTGTTGATCCTTCACGCCCTGATTGAAGCAAACCACCATCATAAACATAAGCACAATGCTGCCAAAGACTTTCAAAATCATTCACGCAAACGATGCTTCTATCACCGGTTAGGTTAGCACTTGTAAGAGCCAAAACACTCCCCGAACCTCTGGATACTTCCATAATGAATTCACAATATGGAACCCTTACTCCAATGGTATCAACCCCAGGGTTTAATGATCTTTCAAGAATGCTTGACTCACCTGTTTTACAAAAACACTACAAGAACACTCTCACATCATATCGATGCAACCACGTTAAGAAGAAGATATACAGACCTCGTTGAAGGACGAGAGTGACTGGACCGGGCAAGAGCGAGTGGAGTAAACCGTGAGGTAAGTGGTTTATGGTAGCAACTCTCTTGATATCTGATACCTCACCAATACAGATGGCTAAAGGACTTGTAAGCTTCCTGCCTTTGATCTCATATATCCGGTTAACAGCTTCTAAAGAACTGTTTCATGTTATTCAAACCACAACTTAGTTTGCTAAAATGTAAAGCTTTATTCAGCTAACTATATTTTACCAAGCATCACAGGCGAATCCATAAAGTGTATCCGTTGGCACAGTGATAACTTTCTCGGATTTGATCGCTTGGATAGCTTCTTGTGCATAGGCTTCAGATGCGGGATGTACTATGCATGAACTGCTCAGTTCACAGAGTTCTGCTCTCTGTAAACTCCAAGTCATATTCTTTTGCAATCCTGATCTCAGTCTTCTACTGTGGTTAGAAACTGAAAATAATCTTAACTCGGTGACTCCTTACACACATGAAAAGAAGAAAGGATTGATGAGTGCTCATTAGCTTTCATATTCAACTAAACAACCAAAAATGCATAAAGTAGATAACTTGAATTAGAAACTGGGCTTGGAACAAGCTATATGACCTAACAACACAATTCCATGCTGGATTCAATGATGGTAGATTTTGAAACAGAGTAGAAAAGAGCAGAAAGAGACAAAAAGGGCAAAACTTTTATTATATGAGTTTCACGTTTGTATGTAAGATCACAATAATAAGAATATGCTCTCTTATTAACCTTAAGGAAATATCCTCTCAAACCTTAAGCTTTCTCTCAAACACAATAGCAAAAACCCACGAAGACTGCAACAAGCCTGCAGTTCTCTTTTATACAAGATTTTAGATAACTCCTAATCTTGGTAATATCTTTAGATNACACAATAGCAAAAACCCACGAAGACTGCAACAAGCCTGCAGTTCTCTTTTATACAAGATTTTAGATAACTCCTAATCTTGGTAATATCTTTAGATAACTCCTAAAACTCTTTAGATAATTCCTAATCTTCTTATTAACCATATCTCGGTGTGATTAGGATAAGCTTGATCTCCAAGCTATTTCAAGCTTACTCCAACACTCTCCCCCTTAAGCTTGAACCCATTTCTCGATAAGTCTTCAACGCCAAGTATACTCCTCATCTCCTTGAATCTAAGTCTTGCTAGTGGTTTGGTTAGAATGTCTGCTCGTTGTTGACTTCCAGCTACATGTTGAACCTCGATCA
This sequence comes from Eruca vesicaria subsp. sativa, assembly GCA_932364175.1. Lineage (NCBI taxonomy): Eukaryota > Viridiplantae > Streptophyta > Magnoliopsida > Brassicales > Brassicaceae > Eruca > Eruca vesicaria. The sequence continues at coordinate 226,885 of CAKOAT010770709.1, read as the reverse complement.
AGTTGTTGTCCACGCACTCCCTTATGAAATGATACCTCCTGTGAATGTGCTTACTGCGGCCATGAAACACCGGATTCCTGCTGAGGGCTATAGCTGATTTGTTATCGATGTAAATCACTACTCTCTCGCCTGGTTCACCAACTATCTCACTAAGAAGATCCTGGAGCCAAATAGCCTGCTTTGCTGCCTCAGTTCCTGCCATGAATTCTGCCTCGCAAGATGACAGAGCCACTGTTTCTTGTTTCTGTGAACACCAAGTGATAGGTGATTCAAAGAAGTAAAAGACGTGTCCAGTTGTGCTTCTCCCATCATCTTCATCCACATTGTGACTTGCATCACTGTAACCAGTCAACTTTGCACTAGACCCTCTCCTGAAGGTCAGACCATAAGACGGTGTACCCTGCAAGTAACGAAGAACCTGCTTCATCGCCGCTGCATGTGAAGTCCTTGGCTCTGCCATATACCTACTCAACACACCTACCGAATATGAAATATCAGGTCTGGTGTGAAGAAGATATCTGAGACACCCTATGTTTCTTCTGTACTCCTTCTCATCAACTCTTTGCTCATCACACGCTTTTGATATCTTGAGACTGGGATCCATCGGCACATGAACACTATTGCAATCTTGCATCCTTGTTTCTTCCAATATTTTCTTTGCGTATCTCTCTTGTTTCAGAGTGATCCCATCATCATGTTGATATACCTCAATACCCAAATAATATGTGAGTTTTCCCAGGTCACTCATCTCAAAACGTGCAGACATCTCTTTTTTAAAACCTGTAATCAGCTTCAGACTTGTTCCTGTTACGAGAAGATCGTCAACATATACAGCCACCAACAGAAGCTCTGTTTTCTCATATCTACGATACAATGCAGGCTCCTTAGAACATCTCACAAATCCCAAATTGCCAAGTACTGAGTTCAATTTTTCGTTCCATGCTCTCGGAGCTTGTCGTAACCCATAGAGTGCCTTGTTCAACTTATAAACCTTGCTCTCTTGTCCTTCGATTATGAAGCCTTCTGGCTGTGCTACGTACACCTCTTCCTTCAGGTCACCGTGGAGGAAAGCCGTCTTCACATCTAGGTGATGCACTTGCCAACCTTTCGATGCGGCGAGAGATAGTATGAATCGTACCGTCTCAATGCGTGCAACAGGTGCAAACACCTCATCAAAATCAACTCCATGCCGCTGTATGTACCCCTTTGCTACTAATCTTGCTTTATGTTTGTTGATACTTCCATCCGAGTTGCGTTTTGTCTTAAAGATCCACTTAAGACCAATTGCCTTGGCTCCTGTAGGGAGTTCCACCAGATCCCATGTCTTGTTCTTGACTATCGAGTGTATCTCATCCTCACACGCATTCCTCCAAACTTTCTGTTCCTTTGCCTCATCAAAACTCCATGGCTCATCATTCATACTCTGCAGTAGCAGTTCTCCTTCGATTTCTGCATAAAGGATGTAGTCATCCAAGTAACTTGGCCTTCTGGTTTCTCTTTGTGACCTTCTTAAGTTCTCATTTGCAGCATCACCGTTATCTTCTGATTCTTCCAAAAGTTCTTCTGTATCATGATGCTCTGCAGTTACTTCTTCGTTTTGAAGTTCAGGCTCATGGTTTATCTCGTCACTATCACTGATCCCATAATTTCCATAGTCTCCAAACTGCACATGGAACGTTTCTGTAGTCTTTTTCTTTTCACCGTTTTGCCAATCCCAACTCTTGTCTTCTTCGAATATTACATCTCTGCTCACTACCACTTTCTTATTCACCGGGTCAAGCAGTCTATAAGCTTTCGAACCTGGTTCTGTTCCAAGATGCACTAGTGTTCTAGATCTGTCATCCAGCTTCTTCAATCGATGACTATCAACCTTTGCATGAGAGATACATCCAAATACACGAATGTGCTCCAGGTTAGGCTTCCTTCCCTTATAGACTTCGTATGGTGTCTTAAGCACTAGTACTCGCGTGGCTACTCTGTTTATAATGTATGTTGCGTGTCTCACCGCTTCACCCCACAGATAGTTAGGTAGATTCATGTGCTTTAAGATGCTTCTGGTCATACCAAGAAGGGTTCTGTTTCGCCTCTCCACAACTCCATTCTGCTGAGGAGAATATGGAGCTGTAAGTTGTCTTGTGATGCCATTCGTTTCACAATAGGACTGGAATTCATTCGAAACAAACTCTCCTCCTCTGTCGGTTCGAAGCATCCCAATGGCAGTTCCCTTCTCTTTCTCAACAATGGCTTTGAACTTCTTAAATTTCTCAAATGCCTCCCCCTTCTCACTAAGTAGCATCGACCACATGTAACGAGAGTAGTCGTCAATGAGCACAAGTATATACCTCTTCTCTGATGGCGTGGTTGGTGTTATTGGACCACAAAGGTCTCCATGGATGAGCTCTAATACTCTCTGTGCTCTGAACATAGTTGCTTGTGGGAATGAGTGTCTTGCTTGTTTTCCACGTAAGCAGCTTGAGCATGTATCTTTCTCGACAGAGATCTTTGGTATTCCTATCACGAGTTCTTTGCTGATCATAGTTTTCATTGATTCTCTGCCTATGTGTCCCAGTCTGTAATGCCATCTTGATGAGTCGCTTGTTGTCTGAAGTTGCAAGCATCTTTCACTGACTGCATCAATTGTGACCTTATACAGCCGGTTCCTTGATCTCTTAGCCTTTGTTATTAGCTTTCCCTCTTTATCTCTCAGAGTGAGAAACTCATCTTTCATCCTCACATCACAACCAGCCTCTGTAGCTTGTCCCAGGCTAATTATATTGCTCTTCAAGTCTGGAATGTAGTATACTTCTCCCAAGAGTTTCTTTCTTCCATTTTTACTGCAGAACTGTACAGAGCCCTTTCCTTTGATGTCAATTCTAGAGTCATCACCAAACCTCACCTTCCCTGTGACAGTTTCATCCAGCTTCTTAAAGTACTTAAGATTTCCAGTCATGTGGTTGCTTGCCCCGTTATCTAAGTACCACACATTATCTGAGTAAGTCTCAAAATCCTTAGGCTTAATGTTTCTCTCATCGAGGTTAACAACCTCATGCATCATTAACTCCTCTGCTTCCTGCGTATTTTCATCTTTTGTCTCAGTAGCTTCTTGCAACTTTAGCAGGCGGTCCGGACATCCAGAGGCGTAGTGACCATACTTATCACATCTGAAACATTGTATCTTGGATATATCAGCAGCATCCTGCGCTCTCTCAGTGTATCTACCTCGACCTCTACCACGGTTGTAGTAGCGTCCACCACGACCACGGCCTCTGTAATAGTTACTTTGATCACGATGGTATGAGTTTGAGGTAGGTTGAGAATCATTGCTTGCGTACATGAGCTTGCTCTGAGTCTCCTGTGTTTCTTCTTCTTCCTTCACCCTCTCTTCAAAAACCTTTAATCGACCAATGATGTCCTCAAAACTCGTTGTTTTGAGATCAAGGACTTGCTCCAGTGATGCGACCATATGAATGAACTTCTTTCGCGGGAGGCTAGTCAGGAACTTCTTTACTAGCTTAGTCTCCTCAATGTTTTCTCCTAGAGCAACAGACTTAGATCGAATCTCAGTTAACTTCCCAACGAAGTCATCTATAGTTTCACTGTCTTTCATCTTCAATCTTTCAAAGTCACTCATCAATGTCTGCAACCTTGCTTCACGTACTCGTTCTGCTCCTACATAACGAGTGCTTATTGCATCCCACACCTTCTTTGCGGAATCCAACTCACCAAGTTGCAGTACAAGTGTTTCAGGTATGGACTGGAAGATCAAGGCTTTAGCCATATCCTTCTTGTCTCCATCATCAGATTCATCTTCCACCGCATCCCATACTTTGTGCACCTTCAGTAAGAGTTTGATCCGTATTGCCCAGACCGTGTAGTTAACCTCCGTAAGCATGGGGCAGCTTATTTTGGTACCTCCACCATCTTTTGATTTCGACACAACAATATCTCCCATAATGTCGAATTGATCGTTCCTGAAGCTCTGATACCAAATATTATATGAGTTTCACGTTTGTATGTAAGATCACAATAATAAGAATATGCTCTCTTATTAACCTTAAGGAAATATCCTCTCAAACCTTAAGCTTTCTCTCAAACACAATAGCAAAAACCCACGAAGACTGCAACAAGCCTGCAGTTCTCTTTTATACAAGATTTTAGATAACTCCTAATCTTGGTAATATCTTTAGATNACACAATAGCAAAAACCCACGAAGACTGCAACAAGCCTGCAGTTCTCTTTTATACAAGATTTTAGATAACTCCTAATCTTGGTAATATCTTTAGATAACTCCTAAAACTCTTTAGATAATTCCTAATCTTCTTATTAACCATATCTCGGTGTGATTAGGATAAGCTTGATCTCCAAGCTATTTCAAGCTTACTCCAACAACTTTCAGCTGGAAATTACTAACGAAGAGAAACCCAGAAAGTTATATTTCCCTTAGATTGCATCCAATCTTATCAGAGACCAAAACGAACAAGTAGTAATACACAAGGTCACAGGACGAAAAAGCCAAGCGTGAAACAACTGAAAGAGATTAAAAGAGACAACCTTTACGCAAGGGGAGAGAAGACGGCACCGGTGAGATGCCGGGAAGTTTCTCAGCGAGCCTCGTTGAGAAGTTCATCTCAGTAAACATCTTTCACTTGGACGTTCACCGTCGTGGAGAACAGAGGGCGAAGCCAGGAACAGAGAAAGAATAGTCTTTTCCTCTGTATTCGCACGTGATTGCCTCGTGACCCATTTTTAAAATACCAAATTTATTATTTAACCAACTTTGATAGTAATAATTCGGTTTGATTTTTTGGTTCAAGAGAAAAGAAACTGGTTTGTAGTAAACCGGTCAACCGTTTTGGCGCGTATGACTTTTCTTTGGTGTCTCGGAAAAGTGCAGTGCAAGTCTGTAGTAGTGGGCGGCTTGTGAACCAATGAAAGTTTCTTAAAATACACACATTTACAGACATGAGGGGCTTTCTTCTTCTTTCAAGGCATCTTCACGTTCTAGCTAGGTCGTTCCTTGCACATCAAGGGATCAAGAACAAACCATTAGATTCTCTTTTCATAAAAGTGTCCGAATAAATATTTGGAATCTTGTACATAGTGATTTCATACTATTGGCATACTTTTTTTTTGTGTAGCAATATTGGCAATTTTTTCTGTGCAACAAATTTGGCAAATTTCTTTTTTTTTTGTAAACAAATATTGACAAATTACTACTATAAGCAAAAAATTGACAAAAATGTCGGGTTATTTATACAAAACAAACTAGAAGTAGAAACATAATAAGAAAAAAAAATTATAAAAAAAAACATTATAAGAATAAAATTTGGATTGGAATAACAATAATGGTTCCTTTATATGTTTGTGTTGGGAAGAAATGAAGTAATTTGAAATATGTTCTGATCATGTAGCTTAAGGAGATGGGTTAAAACAATGTGAAATGATCATTACGTACGGTTTTGACTTTTGATAAAACTAAATAACTATTATAGGCTTCTAGCTAATAGTTTTGATATTGAAGCTTCCTCAAGTAGGCTTTTTGACTTGAGATAAACTCAAAGAGTCATCTTTCTTAAGATATTACCATATGAGTTTTTAAAAAGTCAACTCAATTCGTTCGTCACTCTATAAAATCCCTCCTTATGCAATCACATTCCACCACACCAAAACACACAAGAAACATCTTGAGAAACTAAAGAAGAAGATTAAGACTAGAACTTGAGAGATATGGAGCATAGAAAGTCATATGTGCTTGTAGCTCTCTTCGCATTGCTTCTCTTGACCGATATTGTCATTGCTGCCAGCGAAGGCGGCAAAGGCAACGGTAATAACGGCCAGGGGAATGAGGGACAAGTAGCAAAGGGTAAAGGAGGAGATGATGGCAATGGCAAAGGCAAAGGCAGCGGTAACGGTCCAAAGAACAAGGATAAAGACAAGAAGGACAAGGACGAGAAGGAAAAGAAGGCCAAGAAGGAGAAAGAAAAGAAAGAGAAAGAGGAAAGGGAAAAGAAAGACAAGGAAAGGAAGGAAAAGGAGAAGAAGGATAAAGAGAGGAAGGACAAGGAGCAGAGTGAAGCAGCTGCTAGATACAGAGTGCTTTCACCGTTGCCTACAGGACAGGAGCAAGCCATGTGCCAAGCTCAGGGTGCATGTTATTACAAAACTCTTGTTTGTCCTGGTGAATGTCCTAAGAGAAAGCCCACCAAGAACAGAAACACCAAAGGTTGCTTCATTGACTGCACTAGCAAATGCGAAGCTACATGCAAATGTAAGTACAATATGCTTTGTTTTAGTTTCACATTTGCTTCTCTCACAAGTAATCTCGTTGTGGATTGGTTACTTGTCTCACAAGGAAAAGGTTTACTTACTTCTTTCTTACAGGGAGAAAACCTAACTGCAACGGCTACGGTTCTCTATGTTACGATCCTAGATTTGTTGGAGGGGACGGAAGGATGTTCTATTTCCATGGATCTAAAGGAGGAAACTTTGCAATCGTTTCAGACAACAATCTCCAGATCAACGCTCACTTCATCGGTACAAGACCCGTTGGAAGAACCAGAGACTTCACATGGGTTCAAGCCCTAAATGTCATGTTCGAAACCCACAACCTCGTGATCACAGCCAATAGAGTGACACAATGGGATGAAAACTCTGACGCATTTACCCTTAGATTCAACGAAGAACTCATCACACTACCTGAAGACGAACAATCCGAATGGAGGGTAATCTCGGGACAAAGAGAGATTGTCATCGAAAGAACCGACGAGAGAAACAGCGTGAGGGTACTTGTCTCTGGTCTTGTCCAGATGGACATCAGAGTAAGACCTATTGGGAAAGAAGAGGACAGAGTTCACAACTATCAGTTGCCTCAAGATGACGCATTTGCCCATCTTGAGACTCAGTTCAAGTTCCTTGACCTAAGTGAGCTTGTTGAGGGTGTTTTGGGGAAAACCTACCGTACTGATTACGTTAGCTCTGCCAAGATTGGAGTCCCAATGCCTGTGGTGGGAGGAGAAGACAAATACCAAACGCCTTCTCTGTTCTCTCCGACTTGTAGACTCTGCAGGTTTAAGCCTCAAGAAAAAACACTCTCTGCTGATATCTAATGAGAAGAAGATAAAAGATGGAAACCTACCATTATTTTATAAATTCATTAAAATTCTTATTTGTACCTGTTTTGTTTCTGAAATGTTTTATATTCATAAAAATCAATGTAATAAGAGCCAAGAAAATAATGTTTGGCCTGTTTGTATGTTTTTGAGGGTTTTAGAAATGTAAGACGTTTCTTGCGCCAGAATCAAACCCTTGATTTCTGTTTTTCGTTGTTGCTTTTGTTGTGTTTTGAATACGAATGAATACGTTTTTATATATATGTTTTAAGTATTTTGTGTGTTATATATGAATTATGTTAAACCATATAAAGTGAATGTGATACACTGGCAACATAATACTACAAACCAAATAAGTAAAAGCTTGAGGCTTAAATATGAAATATGCTTAAAATTGAAGAGAGCCCACCACAAATCAATTGATCGGTTTGCTTTTTCTTAATTTTCAAGCAAAGTTGCAAGTTGCTCCTTCCATTATCATATACCACACCCTCCATTATTCCTCCCACCTTTTCATACAGAGGATTTGATAATTACAAACAAAGTAATGATTTTCAGACCATATGGAATAGAAAATGGAGTAAGGTTTGATATACTCTTAAGTGATTTGCTATTAACCAAAATGAAATAAATATCTAGTTAGATGCATGGTTTCCAATAAGCATCTAATAATTAAGTAATCTGCTTTCATAATTTGCTCCTAAAACATCATTACACTAAACCCAAACACACAATTATCCTTCATTTGTTACTGACGGCATATAGCCATATATAGTTATCACATCATTTTTCCAAGAGGTAAAACAGATCATCTGACAAGATGTGATGGAAATTCTACACACCAAACAAAAGATTAAATCAAATCATCACTTATCCCTAAATAACAATCAACTTAGTTGTAAAAATGTTGACCTCTTAACCAATTAATTTCCCCCATTTTATTATAACCCTTGCTACTTCCTATAAAGCATAAACTTGTATCTCACCAAAACAAAACAAAAAACACCAACACTCACAAACACATACACATCCACCATGGAGCATTCTCCCTTCTTTCTCCTCCTCTCCACCGTCCTCCTCCTCCTCACATCCACTCCCGGAACCCAATCTCAGCCAGCCGCCGCTCCAGCTCCACCAGGACCCACAAACGTCACCAAGATCCTAGAAAAAGCAGGTCAGTTCACAATCTTCATCCGTCTACTCAAATCAACCGGCGTTGCTAGCCAACTCTACGGCCAGCTCAACAACTCAGACAATGGAATCACTATCTTCGCACCAAGCGACTCTTCCTTCTCAAGTCTCAAAGCTGGAACCCTAAACTCCTTAACCGACGAGCAACAAGTAGAGCTGGTTCAGTTTCATGTCATACCAAGTTATGTCTCTTCCTCAAACTTCCAAACCATCAGTAACCCTCTCCGGACTCAGGCCGGTGACTCCGCCGACGGACATTTCCCTCTCAACATTACCACCAGTGGAAATACCGTAAATATTACCTCCGGTGTAACCAACACCACTGTCTCCGGCAGTGTCTACAGCGATGGACAGTTAGCTGTTTATCAGGTTGATAAGGTTTTGCTTCCTCAGCAAGTTTTTGACCCTCGTCCTCCCGCTCCGGCTCCGGCTCCGATGGTAGCGAAGACCAAGAAGAAGAAGGAGGATGGTGATAGTTCTGATGATGATTCTCCTGCGGACGCTTCGTTTGGTTTGCGTGAAGTTGGTTCTGTTCGTAGTGACGTGTTGGTTTGCGTCATTAGTATATCGCTTGCATGGTTTTATTTGTGATGATACGTTAAATGTTCTATTATTACCCATGCATTTTTATTCCTTATTTTCTCTGTTGTTTTTTCATGGATTTTACGTTTGATTAACCATATTTGGTTTTTATTTTGTTTCATTTTTGTGAGAGTGAATTTTGTTTTTGTTTATCTCTAGAATTTTTTTGTCCTTTTGATCAAATCTTCTTATTTTTTTTTCAATATATATAAATAAGGTTGCTTAAATGGATTCTTACAGAAATGACACCAACTTGTATAATTAAAAATAGACCTACAGCAAAGAATATCTTTTATAATTCGGAATCAAAACTTTAACCGTCATATATTTGATGACGAACACCAACGAATCATTTGTTTAAATATCACACCCAACAGGGAGCTTATGATGAGAAAGAATATCTAAATCGATCACACACTTCTAGTTGTGCGTGAAGAATCAGTACGGCTTTAACAAAAAGCATATATTAGATTGAAAAACATCTGCATAATCCTTAATTAGGATGAGTATCCGAGGCTGTTACAGAGTCTTCTTCCTTAACTAGAAAAAGGCAAAATAGGAACATGAACAAAGAAATACGTATCTTTGTTAAACTATGTCTAGTTGCCTTAAAAGTTCAGGAGATTCGTTGTATGGAATAAACATCGAGAATAGATCACTTCTTGAATTACTACTATTCTAAAAGGTGTACAGACAACTAGTTTTCGTTGTTAAGGAAGCAATTATAGGAACGGTCGCAGATCAGCATGGTTAACCATTCATGAATTGTTGAACTGCATTGTTTCAGCAAATAAGCAGTAAAACGAATAAGAAGGTAAACATTTAGTGATTTTCTTAATCTTTATTGTTGGATGTATGTAGATTTTCTAATAAAATACTAAGCATTCAAGCTTCAAAATCTTATCTCATGTGTCATAATCGATTAAAAAGAAAATTATTAGAAGAAACTAAGATGGTATACCTTAATTTGTTTAATATATTTATTTTTCAAGAAGACAAAGAAGCATCAACCAACGAGAAAGAGATCTACAACTTTTGAAATATGGAGGAAGTTGTGTCACTATTCTTCACGTTGGCAAAGTTCTTATTGTTTTGGATCCAAACCTTTAGAACTCCTCTCTTTATCCCAACTTCGTTACAAAACTCTCTTACGCACTTATCATCACAGCCGTTGATCTTCCAACCCGCTCTCTCCGCGAAACCTCTCATCATCAGCTTCTGCTTGGCCGTGAATTTTGTCCTCTTACGTTTCTTCTCCCTATCCACCGTGATTTTACCCTTCTCTTGATCCGAGGGTCTAGAGAAACCGGAGCTGCTGAGAGAGAGAACCAAGTGCTGCGTGGATGCCACTGGCTGCAGCGGTGTTGAGGTTGTATGGTGACTCACGACGTTGGAAGGATCACGGCGGTGGAAGTTACGGTGGCATACATGCATCACACTTAAGGGATGGAGGGTCTGTGAGGCTGGTGGTTGACTTGGGCATGAACTCACCGCAGCCGTCAAGAGCGTAGCCGCCGAAACTAACCGCTTGATTTTTAAGGCACTCGTTGTACAAGAAAACCTTATTTTGACTGCAGTCTTTGTTGTTTGTTGTTGATGGTTGGTTTGGTTGTGATGACGAGTTCATGTCTGATTCTGTTATTTTCTAGTATGTCTGTACTCAGTTTCGTAAGTGTTAATAATATATATATTAGGATTAAAACCCGGCAATGTGGGGAAAAATAATTGTATATTTGTTTATTTTTTGAATAATAATTGTATGTTTATTTTTAATTGCATATATTTGCTATCCATCCGTTTGATCAAAGTATCAAACCACCAGTTCATTATTTATGTAACTGACGCGATCAGCTGATACACACAAACAATTTAGTTGATTAAATTGTAGTATAAGAAAAACATACCCACTAAATCTTTTCACAGAGTTAACTGTTTAGACAGAATTGTACTATAAAAACTACATAGAAGAGACTCTATCTACAACATTTGAGAGAGATCAAAATCACATCTTAGTTTCTTGGTTGTAACATCTTTTGATAATGGTGGATCCTAGCTATGTTTTCCGATCTAATTTGGAATTCAGTCTTTTGGACTTGTTTAAATTCTGTTTGTTTCCGAGTTTGTCTCTTTTTTCTCTTTATATACCAGAGTTTTTTTTTCTCAGTTTTTTATATAGTAATATTTTTGCTATTTTCATGGTAAAGCCTTGATATAGACTACAAAAGCAAAACTTCTTGAAGATGAAGGTTTGAGTCAGTCTAACTCTTGGGGATGAACGAGGAATAAGTTTTAGATGATACATAGAGGAATGAGAGTCTCAGCCGCACTGATGCACGATCTTGATAGCGGTGAAACTTCATGACAGTGGAGAATAATAACATGCAGTGGTGTTTGTGGGGGCCTCATGGCTTTGAGGCTAGAACGCCGACAATAATGATGCAGGCGATGCTTCCAAAGCGAGGAAAGCCATGTGATGTTTGATTTATTCATCCTCTTACACTATTTCATTATCTGTTTAGTTTTGAGGTATGAGCCGTTATAATTTTGATTTGTGCAACATTGTTACTGCTCTTTCGAACTTTTAAGGAAATGGTCCATAATAATAGTACAAAAGAAACGACAACTACAATAAAGAAACACTTAGGACATAGTTGGACTCAGATTTGGCATGTGTCAAAGACTCAAAAGAGTGCTGCAGATATACAACTTCCACCATATTTTTAGAAAATTTCTTATGTTTTCACCTTTCATGTCCCTTTTTCTAAATATTCCAGTATCTTCTCTAATGAAATTACAAAACCATAAGTCCCCATATGAATCGGGCTTATATATTATATAGTACAACAAAACTCGAGACAAATCTTAAATCTCAAAAAACAAAACCCTTCCATCAGAACCAAAATCTCGAATTCATCCATGTATTTTTCATAAACTGTATATAAATTACAGAAGCATTTGTGTATTTATAGAAACTTTACTCAAAATACTATTTAATCGTACAACATTCATCTTATACCGAAAGTAACGCCCAACCAAAGTCGTTGACTCATTGTCTCTCTATCTCTCTGTAGTTTCTACTACAACTCCACGTCTCTTCCTGATCATTCTATACACCTAAAAGCACCCCCAGATTTAACTTTAATTACCATTTTGCCTTTCCTTCACCACCCTCTTTTATCAACCTCCCTCACCTCTCTCTCTTTCTCCTTCTTCTCCTTCTTCTCCTTCTCCGTACAACACAAAAAATGGCAAGAGGCTCTTCCCAGTCCCAACAATCAACCTCCACAGCTTCCTCAACCGCCAGGCCCGGTCTGGCCGCTCCACGTGGCTCCGCCGCCGCTACAGCAGGCATGCGTCGTCGCAGGCTCGGTGGCGGTGGAGGTGCGTCATCAGGGGGTGGATCCGTAGCTGGAGGATCGAGCAACATGCTGAGATTCTACACAGATGAAGCTCCTGGACTGAAGATCTCACCTACCGTTGTACTCATCATGAGTCTCTGCTTCATCGGCTTTGTTACCGCTCTTCACGTCTTTGGGAAACTCTACCTCCACAAGTCCGGATCCAAAGCTTAGATCCGGATCCGGATCTCTTCTTCTCTATGTTGAATCAGTGGTCACTGTTGTTTTTTGTTTGTTTCTTGAATCTTGATGATCCATGTAAAACCGCTTTAACTTTGAATAAAACATGTTACTTATGTAGTAGATTACTCCATTGACTTTAGTCAAGTGAGATTACATTTCTGATAAAAAAACGTCGAATCAAAAATGTTTAAACATAATAATTGTCTTTTACACAATAAATATCGAATTGAAAAAAAATAGAAAAAAAAGAAGATATATAGTAACAAGTTCCGGTCAACAAGTTGATGAAGTAGACTTTGTGGAGACAGTGGCACAACATCTTTTTGAGATTTATAGTCAGCTCTGAGTCAGATTCATACCTATCCTGTAATATTAAGAATTAAGCAATGGACAGAGTCTTCAGCCACGGTTTAATTTGTTTACGGTTTCCACCACCAATCTTGGACTACATTGTCTTAGGAGTTAGCATTTAAACCACCATCCACCACCAAGCAATTTGGAAGTAATATATGCTTTCTCTCAGCTAGAGGCATTCTAGAAGCACATATTTATTCACGGGTTATTCAAATCCAGTCCTTATCTGTGTATCTAAATTTGTACAGCTATATTTTAAAGCAATACTCAAACTCTGATAAAAAGATTTTAAATATATGTATGAGTTGATGATCACTACCATTATGTTCAGCGGCAAATTGTTGTTTCGCAAAATGATGTCATATATATGTGATCTTACATTGTATAAAGATTATATTACTAAACACACTAATATATTCAGCTTAGCGAAGATTCTTGAGTCTTGGGAAATGGTCTCATCTAGTTGATTTCTAATGGAAACTGATTAAAAGTGAGATCGTTGAGTTCATGATGTTGATAGTTCCCATACATTTGTCAACGTTTTCGTCTAACCCTTTTTTCACAGGCAACTTGTCTAATGCAAACAAATAAAATAAAACAAAACAAAGCAAAAACTAAAGAAAATACATTCTCTTGTGGGTGAGAATCAAACCATGTGAATTTTGAAAACTCAACTCACAAATTGATAAGCTTTTCTTGAAATTCCAGGCTGGGGATGTATTAATCTTTGAGAGCACATTGATGAGAAAACTTTACAAAGAACAAAACATTTTCAAGCTTTTTTTAAAAGAAAAAACATCTTCGAGCTACGAGCAAGAATATGTCATGGAACAGATTATCAATTCCGGTATAGGAAGAAGGTAAACACCAAAGTCTCATGTAATGATCAGTTTCATAACGCTCTTGAAATGTAAGTACAAAATAGAATAATAGTAAAGGGATGATTTTGTAGATTGGAATTAAAAAAAAAAATGACTTGAAATGTTAATGATCGTTTGTTAGAGGGGAAAGTAATACGAGTTAACCAATATACGTCTAGACTTTGAGCTGAACCTCACTGCATTTAGATGCACATATAAGGATTGCTACGTAGGAGAGATACCGTCATCACCATCAACTAAACTATTAGAAGAGGTGATGGCGCTATCTCTCCTGCGAAGCAAATCTTTGTTTGCAGTTTCCAAACGGTAGAAGAAGCAAGAACACTCAAATGACGATTTTGTATATATTTTTAGTCAGTCTATGAGATTCATCACATTGATCCATATATATATTACCATGAGGGTCTAAGAAGAGTGAACTTAATTTTTACCATCACTATCATTGCTCTTTAATTGTTTTTTAGTTTGCCGCTTTCTATGTGGCTACAATCAAATGACATTTTATCACAAGTGAGGTCATCGTGTGAATGTCATCTCCAATTATTTGACATTACCTTGGGTGATACATTGATTTTTGTTATTTTGTGTGTAGGTTTCTTCAGTTAATTTGAGCTTTTGACTTCGAATTTGTTTTCAGATGGTAAGTATTTACAAAGTTAATTGACTGGCGAAAATTTGTTAGGTTTTCATGCATATGGAGAGGAAGACGTTCTCAGAAGTATTAAGTTATCCTTAACTAGTCCTTTGTATAGTGTTGGTACTATGTACTGTGAGAGCTCCTTGATTATTACTTTGTAGCATAAGTTGAGCTATTGTATCGTTTGTGACTTATACATTCTAACTATATACATAATTCTAACAAAATACAATATATTTGTAAGACCTCCCGTGTATAGATTATCTTACTAATCTAGTGATAAATTTTGATCAATGAATATTTATTTTTATACAGTTTGTTTTTGGAAACCATTCCAATCATTATTTTTTAATAAATACTCTTGTTGTCTGGTTTTTGCTTGGTAATAGTATGTCGTACTCGTACCGTGTAATAAATGGTGACGGTGATGTCCAGAATAACATTACTGTGTTTAAAGACTCTGCTTTGCTTTATTGAACAAGTTGGGTTAGAACACACAAGTTGAAGACTTTGATAATGTAAACAGGTGAGTGCTGCATTTATTCTCACCGAAAAAAGAAAAACTGAAAAGCTTTATTGTCCTCATCATACTTTTATCAGAATCCAAATGAGTAAAAGAGAAGAAAAAAAGAATCCAAACTCGAGTTCTCATGCTGAGAAAAGAGGTAAAGTGAAGCCAATATATGTTTACTTTCACCGTTTACATAAATTATGAAGAAAAAGAGACCATATGGTCCATACCTACTACTACTACTATATTACCACGCAACAGGACAAAAGTCTCTCGTGTGTTACAAACAGTAAAATGGATATTCACTACACAGTAGTACTCGTATATAATCTATACCATCCTTAATCCTTTCCCATCTCAAGATCTTGTCATTTTCTTATCTTTCTTTAGGTCTCTTAAAAACAAGATCACAAGTTCTGAAACTACAGAGAAAAGAAATGCTGACAACAACTCTTAGTGGCAGCTATGGCTTCCCTCTCTGCATCTCTGGGATCGCTCAGCAGTTATCTCTCTCCAAAGAGTATTTATTTTTCTTTTGATCATCTCTTGAGATCTCCACTGTTTCCTTTCTGACTTGTATCTCTCTCTCCTTTCTATGTTGAAGAATGGCAGATCATGACAATAGAAGGAAGGGGATGAAAAAGAGAAGGAGATCAGATGAGTCCACGAGGCAAGGTGAAGAAAGAATGAGTGTGGAGAGATTCGATGACCTATGGCTTCAAGAGATCGGAGAGAGTGAAGCTGTTAGAGAACTAGTTGCCTTATTACAAGATCTAGGGTCATGGAGCTTTTCTTCTTACACAGCTAAGGCTGCTTAATGTTCAAAGAAACTCAAAAAATATTCAGATCTCATCGAGTTATGCATGTTTCTTGTAAAACTAAAGATCAAAAAACGTTAAAACATTGTTGGTTGTTTTCAGTGTTGTTTACACGTCTGTTTCGTCGTTGGTGTGATGTTTTGCTGCCCCTTTTGGCCTTATCCTATTATTTTGGGTTTTCTTGTTCTGTTAACTCTAATCTTTTAAGATCAGCGAGTATTTAATTGTTTGTTAATCTCTGTTATGCTCATCCGATTGGATTAATAACAACCATCTATCGTCAAATAATCTGTAACCAAAACAGATCTAAAACAGTAGGAAAGCAACTAAATGAACACTCGAGAGAAAAAATTAAAACATGAGGCAAAGTTATCCAAAAGCTTCATAATCGAAAACCATAATAGTCTCAAAGATCCAAAAACAAGGTAGAAAAATGTCGCAGAAAATAAGAAAAAGGCTCAAACGCCATCAAAGTTTTTGTAACGCAAAGAAAACCAAAGACGAGAGAAGTCTCATCATTTAGCTCCCTTCTTGACTGCAGCCTTGGTGACCTTAGCACCCGTTGGGTCCTTCTTGTCAACGCTCTTGATAACACCAACAGCAACCGTCTGCCTCATGTCCCTAACAGCGAAACGACCCAAAGGTGGGTACTCAGAGAAGGTCTCAACAACCATGGGCTTGGTTGGAGTCATCTTAACCATACCAGCATCACCATTCTTCAAGAACTTGGGCTCCTTCTCAATCTCCTTACCAGATCGCCTGTCAATCTTGGTGAGGATCTCAGAGAACTTGACTGCAATGTGGGATGTGTGGCAATCAAGAACTGGGGCGTAACCATTACCGATCTGACCAGGGTGGTTCATGATGATGACCTGGGAAGTGAAGTTGGCAGCACCCTTGGCAGGGTCATCCTTGGAGTTGGATGCAACATACCCACGCTTAAGATCCTTGACAGCAACATTCTTAACATTGAACCCAACGTTGTCACCTGGAAGTGCCTCCACAAGAGACTCGTGGTGCATCTCAACGGACTTAACCTCAGTGGTCAAACCTGAAGGAGCGAAGGTCACAACCATACCGGGCTTGAGCATACCTGTCTCAACACGTCCCACTGGCACCGTTCCAATACCACCGATCTTGTAGACATCCTGAAGTGGGAGACGGAGGGGTTTGTCAGAGGGCCTCTTTGGCTCGTTGATCTGGTCAAGAGCCTCAAGGAGAGTTGGTCCCTTGTACCAGTCAAGGTTGGTGGACCTCTCAATCATGTTGTCACCTTCGAACCCAGAGATTGGGACGAATGGGATTTTGTCAGGGTTGTACCCAACCTTCTTCAAGTAGGAAGACACCTCCTTGATGATCTCATCGTACCTAGCCTTGGAGTACTTAGGGGTAGTAGCATCCATCTGTACAACATTAAAAACACAGTTGTCAGCATCAAAACAAATCAATACAAATACAATAAGCAATGTAAAGTTTAACTCACCTTGTTACAGCAGCAAATCATCTGCTTAACACCAAGTGTGAAAGCAAGAAGAGCATGCTCACGGGTCTGACCATCCTTAGAGATACCAGCCTCAAAACCACCAGTGGTGGAGTCAATGATCAAAACAGCACAATCAGCCTGGGAGGTACCAGTAATCATGTTCTTGATGAAATCACGATGTCCAGGGGCATCAATGACCGTGCAGTAGTACTTGGTGGTCTCGAACTTCCAGAGAGCAATATCAATGGTGATACCACGCTCGCGCTCGGCCTTAAGTTTGTCCAACACCCATGCGTACTTGAAAGACCTCTTGTTCATCTCAGCGGCTTCCTTCTCGAACCTCTCGATGACACGCTTGTCAATACCACCGAGCTTGTAGATCAAGTGACCAGTGGTGGTCGATTTTCCAGAGTCGACATGGCCAATGACCACAATGTTGATGTGAAACTTCTCTTTACCCATAGCTACAAGTCAACACAAAAAAAGGATCAAACACTTAGAATACAAACACAATCTGTTCATCATCAATAACTTACAGATCCATAGATATCAATTAGTGTAGTCAATAAATCATTACAAAATCAACGTGATATAATCAACAAAACGCAATGTCAAGAATGCTTCAATATAACGAATCCAGAAAACAACAGATCGTAACAACCTGCTCGCAACTACTATAACAGAATTTCAAATATCCAGAAAAAAAAACGATATGAGCAAAAAGTAAACGCTAACAGTAAACAAGACGATTCTCTATAAGATTAGATCAGATTCATGATAAGCAAATAGATCGGTGAAGAATCAGATCTTAAGCTAAAGAGATCGAAACAGTATTAACAGAATTTAGCAAGTGATTATCACAGTCTAAGTACGGTTTGCGATGAGATATCTACATAGCTAAAGGATAAACGATAATAGAGAGACTGAATCTAGAATCATATGAGGAAGATGATGATAAACGTAAAGGAGCGAGAGAGAGAGAGAGGTTTTCTCACCTGCAAGTTAGAATGTGAGATGCGGCTACGAAACTGAGAGAACTTAATGAGGGCGTACCCTAGGACTGAGGCAACTCAGGGTACTTATAGCTGTGAGCTCTAGGGTTTTCGCATTTGCTTTTGTGGTCCTTAATTTACTAATTTGCCCTTTGCATTTGGGCTTTCTGTTCGATATGGCATTTGACTGAATGAATATTGTAAATGTTTTCTCTCATTATTGATTGCACATTTTAATGTGATTGGTTGGAGAAATGTAAAATGGGATGTTTGTAAGTAATTTTCACAACGCAAAAGCTCTCATCAGTTTAGTGGAAAGATTCCTGAAAAACCCTAGCCGTCATGAGTTTTTTTTTTTTTTGCACGTCGCTGTCATGACTTGGCTTTGATAAAGCTTTATTAGTGTTTAGTTAGGTAAACATCACAGCTAATTAATCGGACAAGGAACATTTTATTTAAATGTATCCACTAAATGGAGTTGTTTAATGAATTATATTACAACAATTATATATACACGTATTTTGCCCCCAAAAAAAAAAAAATATATATATATATATATATATATATATAAACACGTATAAAATGTTCTTTATAGCGGATCGGATATATGTAGAATTACGAAATCAATTGAAACGAAAAAATACGCTGATTTTTCATATCGATAAAATGATCTGAACTTTTCAATGTTTTACAGAAATATTATAAAAGTTAAAAGATAAACTTTCTTATATACCATCACTTTCTTATACTCTTAGTTACGTGTTGACCTCTAAATAAATCAACTGCTTATTTAATGTTTTGTTTAGATTTTAAGTGTGCTTAATCAATTTTTTACTAGTAGGTAAGCAAACATGTCTGCAACCTTTTAACAAATTGAGTATTAATAACGCAAAGCATAATCAAATTGATTTCTCAATTAAATAAGAACAAGTAAATCAACTTTGAAACGAATATATATTTAGGACATGTATCAATAGTCAACTAAATTAAAGATGATTTGAATAAGGAAGTGACTGACCTTATTTTTTCTTTCTGTCAAATTGAAATTCATTCATTACCGATGTTCATACAATGCTGGCGGCAAAACGATATAGCCCCAGAAACAAGAGCCTATTGGAAGCGGCAACTAGAACCCACGCAGAGGCGACTCAAACTCACAATGAGATAGACTAAAGAAAGAAAAAACATAAAGACCTCTTACATCTAAACCCATAAACAATCCTTAAGTAGGGGAGAGAAAGTCTTCTAATCATTGAACAGCCGGAACTCTTGCCAAAAACCACACAAGCACAAGAACATAAGCGATGCAATGACCAATACAACGACACGAAACCAACCATACCTGAACCTTCAATTCAGAGTACCAAGCCAGAACCACTAAGCACCATCAAATCAAGAAGAAACAAACACCAGAGATTAATACTCCTTTTCAACCAAACCTTCATCGGAAAGTCTAAAACCTCAACCTCTTTATAATGCTTCATCCAACAGAAGGCATCGAGGAACAGAGAGACTATCCGGAAAACACATTTATTAGTGACTGACCTTATTTAATATGTCATAATAATCTATATTTATAAATGGTTTTGTGGAATCTGAATTACCTTAGAAATTGTAATAATGGTGCTTACATGGTTTGTACAGCGTAATAACATTTCGTTTAAATAGTGGCAACAATACACTGTCAAAAACCACTATGCGGGACTAAAACGAAGAGGGACTAAAACGAAGAGGGACGCAAATGTGCAAGACTAAACAAACAAATGTTTACAGTTATCAGCTTTTGATGGAATCAAACTTTAGCTTGTTGAAGGAGTCTCTCTTGGTGGTGAGATCGGGGCAGAAGAATTTGAGACTTGGGTTTCTAGGGCAGGACTTAGCAATACCGATAATTTAATTCTTCCTCAGAGCAACATTATCAGTTGTTTTTGGTGTGGTTCTTAGTTCAAAAAGGTGTGGGTTACACCACGTTCTACCTAAAACCACTTTCAATCCTAATGCATGTCGCTAACTGCTTGTGGGTTCCACTACCACGTGACAATCCATAATTAGTTTATATATAATTTTTTTAATTAGAAAACAAAAAAAAATTTAAGAACTAAAAATGTCCCACCAATAATTATGCTCTCAGTAATTGTTGAATCTGAGTTCGGGTACGTAATCCCTCTCTAACAGTAGTGTATTCAGCTATTCACTTCTCCAAAACTCAATGACTTCTCTGTATTTGCTCATTATTCAATCAGGATCGCCATTATCAGATTATAAAATAACCTTGATTATGTTAGTATATATCTTTTTGGTTAGTATTATATGTTCTTTTGTGAATGGATGTCCCCAAAATAGATACAAATTGCCAGGATGATCTTATACTTGTAAAACCTCTAAAGAGCACCAAAATACCCCCGAAGAAAAACAAATACTATGATAAAACCAACCAATTTCGATGAAAAATAATGTAAAACCAATAAAAACACAATGTGTTCAACATACATGCATATATTATCAAGTTTGTCATCTATAGTTCCGGTCCATATGAAGAGACCATAAGTTACAACAAACATAGACACACTGTGCACTCCGCATATATATGCAAATGCGTTATGCATTTATTTGCTGATCACCACAGAATGGGGTACGATACGTATGCCGCAACACCTGAAATTCAACAACCAATCAACAAAAACTGAGCATCTGAGAATCTGTCTCTCTCAACCTATGTTTTATATGCTATAACCAAATGACTTACCGCACATGTTCTTCCCCATCTCCACCTTGATGTAACCTTTCTCGCCCCAATCCGCTCCCCATGAGTTTTGTATAAGCCAATATGGGACACCCTCTTCAACTCCATAGCCAACCACCAACATGAAATGGTTCAAGTCCTAAACATTAAAAAGAACGAATTGAACACTAACTATATGATAACTTAATCATTCTACGTACTTGCAAAAGAAGTATAATAAAGTCCCACCTTTGTAGTATTTCCACACTCAGTACTAGTGTAGACTCCTTCCTCATAAAAAGCGAATGAGTTTGTAACGTGAAATCCTATGGTAACTGGCCCGATGGATCCGACCCATTGCTTCAGTTTATTTTCATCAATCTGTTGTTTATTCACTCATCATTAGTGACAGGTTACTCCTGAATGTATATTTTATAGGCTGGTGAAAACCAAAATCCGTAAAAGATGCTTACCGAAACGCCTACGCCATAGCTCCTGATTAATTTACCGACCAGTGAAGGCTCATATCTGCATTTTCCCTGTGTGCCTCGGTAAGGGTAAAATGATCTATAGTTGAGTTTGTGCTCTACGTTGTACTGAAAGGCGTTGGCAGCAGCGCCGCCATCGCAGCCATTGTTATTTGTAGAACAATCCAGAAGCTGTTGCTCAGACAGGGATATTCCGAGTCGATATTTCTTACGGTAAGCGGCCTCAACAGCTCCAACTGAGCTGCGGTTACCAAAATCGACCAGTATATGACAAACAACCTTGACTTTAATTTTTATTACATCAAGAGATGCTACCATTTATATTTATGTAATACATCAAGAGATGCAACAAAAGTTTAAGGAGATAAATATTATAATCATAGTTTACCTGATTGCCCAGCCAGCTTCACATTGTCCCTGATCTTTGACCGGGCTAACAATACCAGCTTCTCTCCAGTCTTTCTGCAGTTAAGCAATTTAAAGACAAAAATTTAAATCAAATATAAAAAGGGCGAAACATGTTTTCTCAAAAATGAAAAACAGGACGGATGGTTCATACAGCACTAGGAGTTGTGGTTGTTTCTGTGAGATTGTGGGTGCCCTTTAAAATGCCAAAGCGAGAACAATCAAACTTGTTCCTTAGAAACTCTTGGATTGTCAAATCAGCAAATTCTGTTTGGATTCAAGAGACAATAAGATATTTGCTAATCCTTACCCATCAAACCAAACAAGGACCACGTAAAGACACACCCACAAAAGAACAAGAACAATCTTGATTCTACACAGCAATATTATAAAGTAGCAGAACAATGATACTTGATGGTAAATTTTCACGCAAACTAGTCTCTCATACTCACAAACTGTGCAAACTTAGATGTAAATATTGAAAAGGAAAGCGAAAATCCAACTAAAATCACAAAAGAAGTTTCAGTAGACTTGTAGAATAATAAAAAAGTTCCAGTAGAAGGGAAGAAAAATTTCTATACCTTATATAATATCTTATGTTGAAATTATTTTATTAATATAGTCTTCTTTGCAACTTATTTTTATTGGTATTATTTTGTTTTACTCTATTTCATAGATTTTAAATAAGGATATAGTTATTCTTTTTTTTTTTTGTATTGGAATTTTAAAAAAATTATTTATTCGATACTAGTATTTAAAATACCAACAGCTGTAGTTTTATTTACGATTATGATTTTATATTTTCTATTAATATTTATTGAATAATATACAATAAACTTTTAAAAATAAGAAGAACAAAATTGTATTTTATGTTTTAGTAATTTCGTTTTCTAATCATATAAAATAAAATTAATATTTTTTATTCAAAACCGAAATGCGAATTGAATACTCCTTATGGGACCCATCAATTTATTTGCCTTGTTTTTTTTTCAAAAACTTTGTTTCACAACCTAACCCATAAATTTATGAGAAATTCTTGGATTCACCCTAAAATAAGAAAAGAGAAAAAAACCTCATTCATAATAATCCATCAAGAGACGGGAACTACAAACTTCATAATAAGAACGATAAACTTACCATTGACACCGGCTATGTAAGGTAAGTCTTTCTTGTTGGTGTAAGTGATTAAATCAAGGTTCTCCTTGAACACCGAGAAACGGTGCTTTATCTCCTCCTTGTTTTGATACTTTTTCCCATACCTTTTCATCACCAAAAAGAACTATATATCAGTTTGTTTATCATAGAGACAGACTCAAAGTCAACAGTCAACGGCAAAAGATGGGACATACTTTTGAGTGAAGCGAGCGAAGGAGAGAACGTTGTCGGATTGGCCTAAGATCTTGACAAAGAAGTCCTCTACCTTCTGTAGGGCGTCGGAGATCGGGGTGGACTCATGGGATCCGATGAGAATCACCAGAACCACCAATGATAGGATAACTCTCACAGACATGTTTCTCTTGTACTCACGTTCTTGTTTACTTTATACTTCAGTGTTTAAGCTGAAGCGATCGTGAGAAGTGTTCTTAATATGAATGACCTTTTTATACCCAAAAAGTTTGTAATAACTTTTGATATGAACTTCTTGTTGTAATTTATTCTTATTTATTTGTACTGTATTTATCAAGTCAACGAACCCATGCAACCACGTTGTATAAGGAACTGCGAGGGGAACCAAATCAGACCGAATATCTGTTAAACGTGGTCGATCATAAATTTCATAGTTAAGACTGGACGTTTTTAATAAGTGTATTATATAAAATAAACATGAAGATCATAAAATTAAACGTGATCATTTTTTTATTTTATTTTATGTTTTCAAAATCTATAAGAATAAGTTACAACTAAATCATTTGAAATGAAGTTATTCTTAAGGTTTCTCATGGGGCATACGCTCATTCCTGCTTGAAATGCTCGAACCATGTGTAAGTGATTTGCTTTCAATATCCCAGACTCTTAACCCAATATATTCCTAATTCCTCACTCTCCAACTCATTCCGTAAAATTTAATTATATTCTCAATCACTTTAAGATTCGAATCAAACCCGAACCAAACTCGAACCGAACCCGAATTAATATCCTATTGGGTCTAAATATATAAGACTTGATCTGATAGAACCCGACCCGAACCTGATCCGATGACTCAAATTCCCAGGTCTACTGTATACTATGTATTACAAGTCGAAATAAGAATATATTCTCTCCGTTTCAATGTAGTTGTCATTATAATTTTTTTTCAGACTTATAAAAATATCCATTAAATTTTTATTTTACTCTTAATTAATACATTGTTTTGTTTGACTATGTTAATTAAAGAACTAATAGAAATAATAATTAAATTAGAAAAACTAGCAAATAAAACAATGAAACGGAGAGGGAGTAGTAATACATAACTTATAAATCATGGGCTTCGGCCCATCCGTTAGGTCTGGTCTTGTCACCGCCTCACCCTTTATGCTTTCGGCTATAACACTAAAACCCTTACCGTCTCGTCTGTCACTTATTACAATCTTACGCCGCGTAATCTGAAATTTCTTCAACACTAAACAATGGCGGGAGGTAACAATGGAACAAGGCGCCAAAGGCCGAACATACTGATCACAGGAACTCCCGGTACCGGTAAATCAACGACTGCTTCTGCTCTAGCCGAAGCCACGAACTTCAAGCATATCTGCGTCGGTGACCTCGTCAAAGAGAAAAACTTGCACGACGGCTGGGACGATCAGTTTGAGTCTTACATCATCAACGAAGACCTCGTGAGTTTTCTTCTTACTCGAACTAAACCGGTTTAGAACATTTTATGTCTGAAGTTGAATGTTTTTTTTTTTTTTGTCTTTTAAACGAATGAAGTTGTGTCGTGATAACTTTTCTTAGCTTTATATTTGTGTTATAAAGTTTGTTAGTTATAAAGTTTTACTCTTTAAACATGTTTGCTAATTTCAATTTAATTCGAATCTTGATGTAACTGATAAGAGTCTATTTATTCTGTATATTTTTGTGTTTGACTTTTGACTTACACAGGTGTGTGATGAGCTGGAAGATATAATGGTAGGAGGAGGGAACATTGTGGACTACCATGGCTGTGACTTTTTTCCTGAGCGTTGGTTTGATGCTGTTGTGGTGCTTCAGACTGAGAACTCTGTCTTGTATGACCGTTTAACCAGGAGGGGTTACTCTGGAACCAAGCTTAGTAACAACATTGAGTGCGAGATTTTCCAAGTCATGCTTGAAGAAGCAAATGATAGTTACAAAGAGGAGATTGTCGTTGCGCTACAGAGTAACACCCTCCAAGATATCGATAACAATGTCGCAAGGTTGAAGGAACGGATTGAATCGTGGAGGCCCTGAGAGTAATCAATTATCATATAACAATATGCATATTTTATAGCTATAAAGTTTTTTTTTTTTTTTTAATGGATTCTTCATTGATCTTTGTTTACAATTTATAAGCACAATTCAGCTTGTTGCAAGACCAGCTTATGTATGTGTTCCTTTTGATAATTCATAACATAAAGTTTTTCGTCTTTTATACGGTGCGCAAGTTACACATGTGAATACTTCTTTCTCCTGTGTAAGTGAACCCCTCCAAGTACAACCAACACTATGGGTGATAGTAACACAAACCAAACAACAAGCTGAGGAAACGTTTTGACAAGTCCAGTCTCTGAAAAAACTCTCTGCTTCTGCTAAAACTCCACCCTAAGATATATTGGTAATAACTAACCAATGATCATGTTGCTGCAAAGAATCCGAAGAACAGTTTTTGATCCGGGAAGATTTCAGTAAGATTGATGGATCTTGACAAGAGAGAATGGTTTGGCTTCTGTGACATTGCCTAAAGTTCTTTCATAATCCACCCACACCTGTTAAGGCTCTCCACTTAAGAGCTGCATGCTTTGATTCTTCACGACAATGCTATAAAATTTGAAACTTAATCACTTTAAATTATGATTTGAGCAATATACTTTTATGATATCATCGAAACAAAATTCATTTTAATCTTTCAGTTTTAATCATTTAGTGATATTTCATTCTAAATAATTTATATTAATAGATTTAACATGCACGCATATATATATATATATATATATATATTATTAAGTTTCACATATTTTTCCTTTATTATGTACATATGAACAGACCATATGTTACAACAAACATAAACACAACAATGTGCACTGCCAAGTGCCAACTTTTCAATTAATGTCTTAATCAAATAAATGCAAACATATCATGCATTCACATGCTGATCATCTCAGTCCACAATCGGGTACACTGGGAGTACTGCAATACCTGCAATCCAACAACGAATCAACAAAAGATAGATCATCTGAGAATCTCTCTCTCTCTCTCTGAATCGTTCTTTTACCGGTTATATCCAAAATAAGGTATATAAATATATAGAGCTTTAACTGATAATGGTTTCATGAAAACGAACTTACCGCACAAGTTCCTCCCCCTCTCAAACTTGAAGTAACCACCATCGCCCCACTGTTCTCCCCATGAGTTCTTTATAATCCAATAGTCGCGACCCGCTTCATTTCCATAACCAACCGCCAAACCATATTGTCTGATGCCCTAATACCACATTTATATAAAGAAAAAAAAAAACTAATTGAACACCTACTATATAATAAGTTAATGATTTTACTTGCAACAGAGTGTAAGAAAGTCTCACTAAAATATCTTCACAGTGTTCGCTACTATGGTAGACTCCGCTGCTGTAATGCTGGAGTGAGAGTGAAACGCCGAATGATACGCTAACTGGCCCAATAGATCCAACCGCTTTCATCAGTTCAAGTTCATCAAACTGTTGTTATACTAGTACCAGTCAGAGTACTTGAATGTATGGGGGTGAGAACCAAAATCCCGTTATAAAATGCTTGCTTACCGAAGGGATAGCGACATATCCTGTGACATTTACAACAGAGTCCGAGTTACTTCTGCACACTCCTTGGACACCTAGGTAAGGATACTGTGTCGCATTGTTGATTCCTTCGGATTTGATGTAATTAAAGGCCTGGAAAGGATGACCATCAATGCAGCCAAGTGTACCGTGAGATGAAGAACAATCTATCAGCTGTTGCACAGAGAGATCTCTTCCGACACCATGTTTAATATGGTAAGCTGACTCAACAGCTCCAGTTGCGCTGCAGTACCAGAACCGACCATAATGACAAACAACAACCTTGAATTTTTGATCTTACATCAATCAATAGATGCTTCAAAATATCAGTATCGTAATCATTGGTTTACCTGATTGCCCAAGATGCTGCACATGCTGCTCCCTGATTTTTGACCGGGCTAACAACACCATCTTCTCTCCAGTCTTT
This sequence comes from Eruca vesicaria subsp. sativa, assembly GCA_932364175.1. Lineage (NCBI taxonomy): Eukaryota > Viridiplantae > Streptophyta > Magnoliopsida > Brassicales > Brassicaceae > Eruca > Eruca vesicaria. Next base: position 199,740 of record CAKOAT010770709.1, on the reverse strand, counting down.
CTGCAGCCACACAATTTAAAGACGACAAAAAAATCAAATATAAAAAGCGTATGTGTAGCTAAAAATGTGTTTATCAAAATTGAAAAAAACAGGACGGATGGTTCAGTACAGCACTAGGAGCTGAGGTTTGCAAAAGAGCTCTTCCTGTGAGTCTACGGCTGCCCTTTGAAGTGGCAAAAGGGTGTTGCGAAGCACCGATCTTGTTCCTTTGAAACTCTTCTCTGGTCAAATCAGCATATTCTGTTTGGATTTAAAAGGTACGTTCAGATGGGTCAATCCTTATCCATCAAACCACTAAACAAGCAAGGATTCTTTAAACACAAAAGTATCTTAACCAGTGGCCAAGCTACATGCACTAAGTGAGAGCCATGCATTTTTCTTGATCTAATAATAATAACTAATTTGAATATTTCCTTAATCTAGCTGGACATTGAAGTAAATACTCATTTATCTTTTTTGCATTTTAATTTTGATATAAATTCATTTTAATTAGATTTATTTGTAGAATTAGATATTTATATCTTTGTATATTTTTTTTACACGTGACTATGCTTATACATCTACTGGATTTTCCGAGATGACACAGAAGACAAAATGGAATGCTAACTAATTCTGTCACAAAACATAACTAAATAATTACTTATCAACATACTTGACAATTGACTATGTCATAACTTGAAAATTAATTAAGATAAAGTTGATGTGTAAGACATATTTTATGAAGGATATACTATTGTCTTTGCTAATTTCAATTAGAAATCGATTACAATTGGTTTGTGCTTCCGCCATCATATAAATAGTAAAATTATATTAAAAAAATTCAGTTCCGTAATAATTAAAAAAATCAAAACTTAAATTTAAAATACCATCAAAAAACTCACATACATATAGAAACTATCGCTTCAGATATATATTTTATATTAATTATATTACAGTATATTGCGATATTTAATAAGTCAATGTTTGTATTTTCTTTTTTTGATCAATTTCATAAGATAGTGTTTTTTTTGTTATTTGTTATAAAAATAGTCCGCAAGAATGAATAAAAATTCCAAAAATATTTTGATGAAGGATAAATATATCCTTATACCTCTATGATTAATTAATAAAAATATTTGGATTTATAAATAAAAGGTGAAGTTTAAAATATTTTAAAAAAGAAAATTCTAAAATTTTAAAAATAAAAATATATAATTCGAAACTATAAAAAATGGTATAATGATTTTGACTATTTAATGAAATTTGTTTTAGTCGTGTTTTTTTTTTTTTGAATTTTTTTTTGTGACAAAAACTTAAACATAACAATTTAGAAAAATTCTTTTTTTTGTTATCCAACAATGTACGAGTTATGCAGTTTGTAAAAAAAAATTTTACTTGAAATAAATAAAATCAAAATATTTTCTATCATCATTCAAATTTTTAGCTTAACGTAAAAGATTTTACAGTAATATTATTATTGTTATTTTTAAACTTTGGCGCCCATCATAATTATTTGAATCAGAGACTTTGTTCCATGGAATGTAAAGTGGTAAAAACTTTTATTAATAAATACTATTTTAGTTTTGTTGACAAAAAAATACTACGTTCGTTTCACAAAAATATTTTATTATTTTCTATAAATATATTATCATATGCTTATCAAATTTAATAAAGTTAAACTAATAAAAATTAATAAAACAACTTTAGAATTTTAGAATTTATAATTATTTAATAATTTAAATTTTTTTAAAATTTATCTTTATGAAATGTTTTTTTCTCAAACCATCTATCTTTGTAGAACAATAATAAATAAATAAAATAAAATGAATATCTACAAAAAAAAGTTCCCACTTACATAGTTCCAGTGAGCCTGCTGTAATAATAATCCATCATTAGACTAGAACTACAGTTTCAGGACAAGAACGATAAACTTACGATTAACACCGAGTTTGTAGGATAAGCCTTTCTTGTTGGTGGATCTGATAAAATCAAGATTCTCCTTGAACACCGAGAAACGTTGCTTTATCTCCTCCTCGTTTTGATACATTTTCCCATACCTTCAATCACCAAATTAAAACGAACTATCAGTTTCTTTATCAAAGAGATTGACTAAAGCTCAATGGTGAATATGCATGCAACGGTGGTATATAGAGGATGGGACTTACTGGTGAGTGAAGCGAGCGAAGGAGAGAACGTGACTGGATTGGCCTAAGATCTTTACAAAGGCTTCCTCTACCTTCCGGAGACCGTCGGGGATAGGAGTGGACTCATGGGATTCAATGAGAATCACTAGAACCACCAATGATATGATTGCTCTCACAGACATGCTTCTCTCGCAGTCTTTTTGTTTTACTATTTTTTTCTTATTGTGAGAAGTGAACATAACCTGAGATGATATTATATAGTCCCTCAACAAATGCCCTTTCTCAAAAAAAAAGAAAGAAAAAACTTTGTAAAACAACTAGTCCTCTTTTAAGTTAATGAACCCACGTTGAATGAGTAACCCATATCGGGGAACCAAATCAGATAGAATCTCTGTTAGACGTGGGAGATCATAATAGTCAACTGAACTTTTTTTTTTATTTATAATGATCATTATATAAAATTAAAGTAGATAATTAGCCCACTAATCCACTATATATTAATTGAGAAACATTTGAAAAATTATAACCTCAATTTTGTAATAATTAAAAAAGAGCTCATGCTTACGTGTCACTCAATTAGGTAGCCAATTACATTCAATTGAAAAATAAGTAGGTCCATTCGATTTTTATATGTCGCTAGATATGTTTGTTGGTCAAACTATATGATATGATATTTATGATAGAAGCATTTATGATTGTTCTGCTAGATATTATTATTATTTTATTTTCTTTCCTTAAATAAAAGCTACGGAATTACCATAAATGACAAATATATATATATATATATATATTTTTTTTTTGTTAACCGTGGGGGATCCCAAAGACTTTCTAGGCCCAAAGACTAATCCCCACGAGGCCCATAGAAATCCGGGAATTCTTGCCACTTAAGGCGTAGCGTCCATGGGTGGCCAATGCTACTCGAACCCAGGGCGGAAACTCTAGCTGGAGTCTCTTTACCACTAGACCAAGGCGACTTGGTTCACAAATATATTGTCATATATATATGACAATTAATGTTTCTAATAATAAATATTTGATAACAATTTGTATCTCCTCCATCATTTTCTTTAATTTTATATTACTAAAATAAATTAAACAATCAAATTAGCTATAAAATTAAAATTTAGATTTTTTTCGTATATGTTATATTTTGAATTTAAAAAACTGAGAAGAAATGACTAAAACTATTAAAATTATTATGTTAAAAATTAATGATCAATAGTTTAACATTTTTATTATAAAAGATACACATGATTTTAAAACCATATGAGTAAAAAGTATCATTCAATAATAAAACAAATATATATATATATATTAAATTATATACCATATAAGATTACATAATTATTTTAATTTCAAAACTTTCAATGAATTTTCAAGAACATTTATAAATTATAAACATATTAAATTTTTCACATTGAAAATTTTTGTTATCAATGATTTAAATATATTAGTTCTTTTTTTTAATTTTATATTTTTAAAAGATATTAACACAATCAATGATATGGTTATTTTTGGTATATACCATACAAACCGGATGTATGTGATTTTATAAAAACCGTAAGATTTGGACATGGTTTGATTTATAACCGAAACTGAAACATGTAAATATGTATATCTATTTGTTACATGAGTTGAACAAGAATTATGATTTCTAAATCAATTGAATCACTTGAACTATAATTAACTAACAATTTAATGCAACCGAGGTTTCTTATTTTCTTAGTCTTTTTTTTGATTTTTTTTTGTTTTTTTTTAATAATAACTAAATTTAAGTAAAAATTATAAATTTGATGGACAACAATTAGTTGAAATTCTTCACAATATTTTTTTAATCTTTAAACAAACAGAGTTGTGTTCAAGCGAAGACATATTAATTTGATGAACACTAAATATGGAAGAATATAAAAACTTTTCTTTCATGCTTCTGTTTTGTTTTTATTTTTATTTTCAAAATTTAGAGATTTGATATTAATTCTAAATTTGATCATTTTATTAGATGATAGAAGCTTTTTTTATTCTTTTATTTAAACATATAATATTTTTTTTAAGTTAATGACTTTTTGACAATATGACTCTAAATATGATCAAATTATTTATTTTTATAATATATAATATGATCTCAAACTAAATAATGATGTATTTTGGTATAAAATTGAATAAACTGAAAACCAATATATAAACCAAATCAAACTGAAGTAAATATGAAATTAGAATAGTTATATTTTAATAACCGAAATACCGAAACCCGATATCCAGATTGAACACTCTTAATCCAGATGAAACCGAACTTTTGTTTCATTTTCCAAAACATAATAAAAATAATAACTTCATCCCGCGCAAGGCGCGGGTTTTATCCTAGTCTTATATTATATTTGCGGACAAATAAGAAAAGGAGATCGTGGTTTTGATGTCTTGATATAGCATATATAAAATGAGTTGAAGATATTGATTTTATAACAAAAAAAAAACTCGGCGTATCATAAGGCATGAGATGTAAAGCGAGATTGAGACTTTATTCTTAACTTAATAATTTGGATGTGTATTGAAGTTTTTTTGACGTAACGTTATTACAATACAAATTGACTTTGCACTGCCACATGTTTCACGTTACCAACATAATTTCACGTGACGAATTGACCTAACCACCGTTTTGATCATTTCTTCAATTTGCCTTGTTCATTCCAATGACTCGATTACGCCATGATCACATGGTACATATATGGAGATACAAAAAAAAAAACTCTTCATTTCGTTTAGTAAAGATTGAATGGGAAAATGAGTTATTTGAGTAATCTGAGACTGAAATAGAGGATCATAAAATATGATAAATTACTAGCCTCATTTTGTTCATTTGAGTGGAAAAAGTCGAGACCAATGAAGTAATTATCATAGGATTTAAAGAAACCAAAAAAAAACGAACCCGGGGCACGCCAACATATGTCCGCCACTGAGCGACACTATTGTTGTATGAGACTTCCTCCCTCTTCCCCGGAGATAACTTCTTGCTCACGTAAGTTCTCTAGCTTTAGTTTGCAACTATCCATCCTTTTACATGTGTTTATAATGTATGAGTATACACATTTGGGGAAACATGATTGTTGAGTCATTTTGGTCTTGTTGCAGCCTGGAGCAGCATATGTATCTCAAACTCTGCATTTTCGATCACCAGTTTACATAGGAGATGATATTCTCCGTTTGGTACAAGCCACAGCTTTAAGAGAAACCAAGAAAAAATACATGTAAGCTACTATGTTAGAGCATGTTTATTGTATGTCCTTTAGCTTTTAACTAGAAAAGCTAAAAGACGTCCCTTAAATAAGAGATTTAAGAAACGTTTAAGGGATCGTACGCTAAAAGATCCAACTTAAGGACCTACAATAAACATGCTCTTAAACAACCTAATGAAATACAAAAAAAACTTTAGTACTTTGTTATTCACTATCATAACTAGTTCCTAATTTCTCTTTGTTAGTGTCAAATTCTCAACAAAATGCATCAAGAATCACAGTGAGCTTGTAGTTCTTGATGGTGAAGGCACTGCAATCTTACAAAACGTCGAGATGCTACATAATTATTATTGATAGAGAGATCTAACATGCACGCATATATATTATTATTTAAGTTTCACAAATTTTGCTTTTTTTATTCGGTACATATGAACAGACCATATGTTACTACAATAAGCATAAACACACACAACAATGTGCACTCCCAAGTGCCAACTTTCAAGTACTGTTAATTCAATAAATAATGCAAACATCATGCATTCGTTCATATGCTGATCATCCCATCAGTCCAGAATCGGATACGCTACTTCACCAGTAATAATACCTGCAATTCAACAACGAATCAACAAAAGATAGAGCCTCTCTGAATCTTTCTTTCACTGGTAATATCCAAAAAAAAAATATAGCTTAGTTGATATTGGCTTTATGGTTTCAATGAAAAGCACTTACCGCACATGTTATTTCCCCTCCGCAACTTTAAGTAACCATTCTCGCCCCAACTCTCTCCCCATGAGTTCTTTATAACCCAATAATTCTTACCGCCTTCAATTCCATAACCAACCGCCAAAGCATGTTGTAGTCTTACGTACTAAATACCACATTACGAATTAATTTAACACTAATTATATAATAATGATCCTACTTGCTACAGAAAGTCAAGTGTCGTCTCAAATTATTGCTACAACTTATTCAAAAAAAATATTAACTATATTTAAACAATGTAATGATATATAGTTTTTTAAGTTTAAATCTTCATATATATATATATGATTTCAAAAGAAACTTTAAACATATATATATATATATATATATATATATGTTTAAAGTTTCTTTTGAAATTATAAACTCTAAGTCTAGACAGTATATCCAAAATTTTAAAATTTCAGACCATATAAATATATAGATGTTTAAAAATAATAGTTTTTCAATTATTTATTGACTTTGTTAATATTCAACAGCTAACATGCACATGATAAAAGGCCACTCTTAGAAAGTCTCACCCTAGATTTTTTTTTTTTTTTTTGAAAAAGGGCATAATCTCACCCTATATCTACACGAGGGATTCTCGTAAATTCCTCCGCTGTAAAACAGCATATCTTCTCCAACGACGAATGATATGATAAGTGGCCCCACGGCTACAAGCATTTCCGCCAGCTCATTTTCATCACGCTGTTATCGTTGTTTAAAATCAACATTACAGAATGAAATGTATAATTTACAGGCGGGTGAAGACCAAAAGATGCTTACGAAACGCATACGGACAAATCGTCTCACTAGTGACTGTGGTGTATGACGTTTGCAGAACCCACGGACACCTATGTAAGGATATTCTTCCTCTGAGGTGAGTCCATTGGATTTGAGGTAATCAAAGGCTTGGGAAGGAAAACCACCAACGCAGCCCCAGGGACCGTTTGGTTTATAAGAACAATCTATCAGCTGTTGCTCAGATAACTCTCTCATTACTTTAATTTTCCGATAGTTAGCTGACTCAATAGCTCCAGTTGCGCTGCAGTACACAAAATCGACCATATGCACTTCAATCTACACAAATTTAAGGAGATCCTAATCATTATTGGTTTACCTGAATGCCCATGAAGCTCCACATAATCCCTGATTTTTGACCCGGCTAACAGCACCCATCGTTCTCCAGTCAAACTGCAGTCACACAATTTTAAGACAAACAAATTAAAAAAAGGGGATATGATGGCTCGGTACAGCAACTTTAAGTTCTAATAAACTTACTTTTCTTGGGAAAGGTCCTGCTGTGACTTTCAGATTGTGGCTGCCCTCTAAAGTGGCAAAGCTGTCTTGAGCAAAGCTAGAGTTGTTCATTTGTAACTCTTGTTTGGTCAAATCAGCAAATTCTGTTTGGATTCAAGAGACATTTAGATGGGTCAATCAAATTTTTATCCATCAAACCACTATACAAACAAGGATCCTAAACCCCCACAAAGAACAAAAACAGCCGTGAAACAACGAAATCATAAAGTAGGTAGCAATATTTGATGGTACATTTTCACGTAGACAAAGTCTCTCGTACTCAAAAACTATGCAAACATAGACCAATAAAAAACCTGAACCGTCTAAATCAAAGCAAAAATTCATCTAAAAGTATAACATGAAACATTTCTTCAGTATTATTCAAATCAATCCTCAAAGTAAATAATTGAAACATATTACACTTGTCAAATCTAATTATTTAACTGACATACCCAGGTTTATGTTAATTACTAATTTTAATAATAATTAATGTTATGTGTTAAAAAGTTAATTGAATACTGATATTCATTATAATATCAATAACTGATTGTATATTTTTTTAAGGAAATTAATTGGTATTTCCATTTATAAGTTCTGATCTATACTATTATTTACGAAATACTTTTTCTCATTCGAGTCATCACGATAAAAGTTTGAGTGGATAATATTGTTCTTACATTTAATAAATAAGTTATAATTATTTCGGACTAAAATATTATTTACAGTTTTATACCAAATACACGTTTTAAAAGGTATATTTTGATAATGATCAGACACATATAACATATCTGTGGATAACTAGATAAAATATATAAATTATCTAAATAATAAAAACGAATTTAAAATTATATGATTAGTTAAGTGATTACAATTAATATTATCCAAAAT
>CAKOAT010770709.1:126028-179002 GCA_932364175.1 Eruca vesicaria subsp. sativa | reverse complement strand
GAAGCAGATTACAATAAGACGATAGCAAGACAAACATCCATCATTTAGGAAGAGACGAGGAAGTTGAGGCACCATCCGCAGCATCATCCCCTTGAGGAGGTGTATACTGAATCTCAGTAAAACTAGGACCGAAAGGAGTCACATGAAATACCATGTCTCCTTCCTTTTTGAACACGAGAATGTCACCGATGCAAAGGGACTGTGCTTGGGCGAAGGCTTCCCAACCATCGGTGAGTCTTCTTCCTTCTTGTATAACTTCCCAAGTTTGGTGTGAAGCATCCGATCGTAGTGTCCATTTTCCTTGGTTCGGCGTGCCTTCTATGTGTTTTGAGTAGAAGACAAGTGGTATTGTCTACAAGTCAACAAAGGAGAAGATAAGCAAAGGAAATAAACAGAGGAGAAATAGAGAGCGTGTGTATACCACACCACTGTAGAAACCAGGAAGCAAAGGCTTCAAGAAGTGAGGTTCATGCTGATTCGCCATCTGCAAACAAGAAACGAATTGGAAACATTTTAATTCTAAGTCGTCTGGGTCGTCCACCTGGAAGACTTAAATTAAGTCGTCTGGGTCGTCCACCTGGAAGACTTAAATTAATTCGTCTGGGTCGTCCACCTAGAAGACTTTCCAGACGACTTAATTATAAGTCTACCAAGACATCCAGTAGAACATTTGAAAGCTGACCAGACGAATGAGAGGAGAACAACATCCAACCTAACTAGACCACAAATCGATTGAAATCCCCAATCTTTGAAACCCTAATTTGAAATGAAAATATCCACAAATTGCCTTAAATCACAAATAGTAACCGTAAAATGAGAGGAAAACAACATCCAACCTAACTAAACAACAAGTCGATTGAAATCCACAATTTTTGAAACCCTAATTTGAAACCAAAATTTCCCCAAATCGTTGAAAACACAAAACCAAACGGTAAAAGTAAAGGAAAACAACATCCATCCTAATAAAAACCCATAAATCTGCAAGAGAAGCCTTCGATTTACCTTGGTCTTGTATCGGATCGAAATCGCCTCGAAATCACCTTTGAGAGAAACGGCGTTAGGGTTTTCTGAGTTTCGCGAAAAAGTGAGTAAAAAAAACATCTTATATATGTCCGGTAAAAAATACGGTTAGATTTAAAAGTAATTTGGTAAAATCCGGTTTGGACGACTTATAATTAAGTCGTCTGTTGATACTATACATCCGACTTAGTCGTCTGCCTTATTAAATTAAGTCGTCCAGACCCTAAACCCTAAACCCTAAACTAAATTGACTAAATTAACTACTAACCATGTTATAAAATCAAATTATACTTAAATAGTGTTTACTATACACATAAATAAACACACTTAGGTAAATTTTAAATTTTTCAAAAAAACATTTATGCTTTCGAATTTCTAACCCTAAGAAACACATACAATACTACAACATATGTTGGTGAAACCTTAACTAAAGAATATCATCACTCACTACTTTCACTCATCTATGCTGAAAACAACTGACTTTTTTTATATCTTAATTTATATCGCTTAAGACATATGTTAATTACATAATCCCAATTTTTCATTTATCAAGATATTAATTACACAATTTTTAAATTATTTTGAAGAAAAACTGTCCCAGACGACTTGCGAGGGCTATAAACGTAAAAAAAAAGACTCTTTTTTTTGTTTATTCACAAGGGGTTGGTTGTAATTTCAACAGTCTTTTAAGTTACTTTTGCATTTGATTCAAGTTTGGGTTTACTTTTGCATTTCAAATCTAGTTTTGAGTCATATTTGGTATTTTTTCCTAAAATAAAGGTTAAGGAAAAGGTAGTACTTTTTACGGTAGTAAAAGTCGGTTACAACTAATATATTTAGATAATCATTTAGATGCAGTTATATTTTAAGTTGGACACAACTCTTATCAACTAGTCATGTTCTAAATTTAATAGTATTGATTTTTAATTAAATTTAGAAAAATACTCAAAATAACTCTAATATTTCATTTTCAAATACGTGCAAAATTTATTTTAATAGTTAGTTTCATTTCATAATAATTTCATAACAAAGTATATGTGGTTTATACACATTCGATTTGTATTATTTAATATTTTTCTTCATTTATATATTTATACAGTTATATTCTTTAAATAACTAACATTTAGATATTTTTTTGTTTGTATATCTAGGTGTATGCGTATATTTATAAATATGCTTATATTTAGCATAAATGTTTTTTAGACATATATAGATTATTTAATGTGTATTAACTAATATTATACTGTAATAAATAATTTATTTTTTGCTTTTATCTATATTTTTATTTGAATGATATAAGAGATTAATACATATGCACAGTAACGAAATTTACTTTGTATTTACCAAATTTTACAATCAAAGTATGATTATTATATACTTATTGTCTACTTATATGTATTTGAAATACTCTTATTTAATTATTTAAAATGCATATCTAATATTATAATATTAAAAATTAAGCTTTAATCATAATAACTCTTTTCATGAAATTTAAATAATATTAAATTCATTTTGTAAGATACGAGAAAAGAGGAAATTAATATATAAAATTTAAACTAATGTTAATTAATGTTTTATTTATTGAGATTAAAATCGATAATATTATATATATCTTATACTTGATCTAGTTAGAGTAGAAATTAATCTTCTGAATGAGGTTATATCTGAGAATCAAGCAGCTTTTATTCTGGGTAGACACATTACTGATAATACTTTTTTGGCACATGGGGTTTTCCATTCTCTAAAAGTCCAAAAACGAGTGTCTGAAAATTACATGGCAGTGAAGACAGATGTAAGTAAAGCTTATGATAGAATTGAATGGAAGCTCTTAGAGGAGGTTATGCGCAAAAAGGTTTTAGTGAACATTGGATCATGTTAGTTATGCAATGTGTCTCCACAGTGTCTTTCTCGGTTCTAGTTAATGGTAGTTCTTATGGTCACTTCCAAGGAACCAGGGGAATTAGACAGGGTGACCCGTTCTCACCTACTTTTTTTATATTATGCGCTGATGTTTTAAGCTCAATGATCCAGCAAGCAACAACCTCACATGAACTTCACGCTTTGAGGATTAGTGTTGGTGGTCCTTCAGATTCTCATTTATTATTTGCTGATGATTCTTTATTCTTCCTAAAGGCTGATATGCGAAACAGTCAACAACTACTGATGATCTCTAAGCAGTTTGAAAGGATCTCTGGTCAAGTGATCAATTTGGAGAAGTCTACTATCACATTTGGTTCGAAAGTTTTCAAACAAACTAGGGATCTGGTACAAACTACTTTAGGTATACCCAATATTGGAGGAGGAGGCAAATATTTAGGACTTCCGGAGCAATTTAGCCGTAGCAAAAAAGCTATGTTCACATATGTAATGGATAGTGTGGAAGGGAAAGTAAATGGTTGGGAAAATAGATTTTTAAATTCTGCTGGTAAAGAAATTATGATTAGATCGGTGGGTTATGCTATGCCGGTTTACTCGATGAATTTTTTTAAACTACCGGTGGAATTATGTTCTCAGATAGACTAAATCCTATCAAGATTTTGGTGGGGATCAACTCCAACAAAGAAAATAATTTCTTGGTTCTCATGGAAACGACTATCACTTTCTAAACAGTCGGGTGGATTCGGTTTCCGGAACCTCCAAAAATTTAACCAGGCATTACTTGCTTCACAAGTTTTGAAAATAAATCAACAGCCACAAAGTTTGGTTTTTCAAGTTTTAAAACACCGCTACTTTCGGAATACTTCAATTTGGTCCGCATCTAAAGGATATCAGGGGTCCTATGGTTGGCATTCTTTGTTACATGGTCGGGAATTATTAAAAATGGGAATGCAATATAGCATTGTTAATGGTTCAGAAGTTATGATTTCCGACAATTGGTTACCTACTATACCACCACGTCCTCCACAGCTTCTCCCTTAGACAAACATGTTTTCACCCCAGAAGAAGTCATTACAAAAGCTAGAGAAGATGTTACAAAGTGGTTAAGCCTAACAACAACTGATATGGATTCTACTGTTACTACAAGACAACCTTTATATCATGCAAGAACACAATGGAGGCCACCATCGGTGGGTTGGGTTAAATGTAACTATGATGTCTCTCATCATTCAGGGGTAGACACTTCTGGTCTGGGCTGGATAATAAGAAATCACCATGGGACAGTTCTACATGTTGGCATGGGGAAATTTGAAGGCAGATCATCAATAATGGAGGCAGAGCTATCGGCTCTTATATGGTCAATACAATCTTGCTCAGCGTTGGGATATCAAAAGGTTGTATTTGAGGGTGATAATATTTCAGTGATCAAATATATCAACGATGGAATATCAAGTCCACGGTTAAAGCACTTTCTATCAACGGTTCAAGCATGAAAAGCATCATTTAATTCTATCTCTTTTGTACATGTTAAAAGGGTTAGTAATAGTTGTGCAGATTTGCTTGCAAAGAGAGCAAATATTTCTGACCGAGATTGGAGTTTGTTCAATTCTATTCCAATTTCTCTGTACAACAATGTTTACTTGGACAATAATCAATAAAATGTTTGGTCGGAAAAAAAAGAGAGTAGTAATTAATCTCGGGGCTATGCTGTTTTATTAGTTCACATGTATTTTATAATTGTTAGAAGTTTGTCACAATTTCATTGTTTCTATTTTATTGATTAATATTTTTATATAATATAGATCTGACCGACACTTCACCCAGTTTCTAAACCCCAATAAACTCAAATGTGGCCACATAATCTGTTGATATTGGAGAGACTCTTACGAATCTGATTGAGTATCGCTGCCATGTTCATACGGCTAAGTTACTGGTCTACCAAATTTCAGAAGCAGAGATAAAAAATGTGCTCTTCTCCATGACGGTAAACAAAGTGCCGCGACCAGACGGTTACCCTGCTGAGTTCTATAAAGTTGCATGGCCTGTAATTTGGTAATGACTTAATCAATGCAGTGCAATCTTTCTTTCTATATGGCTTTCTTCCGAAGGGTGTGAATGCCACGATTCTAACCCTCATCCCGAAGATTCAGGATGCAGAGACCATAAAAGATTTTAGACCCATATCCTGCTGTAATATCCTCTACAAGATTGTATCTAAGATTCTGGCCAATTGGTTGAAGGTATTGCACCCAGAGTTGATAGAACCGAATCAATGTGCTTTTGTGAAAGGAAGGCTCTTGCTGGAGAATGTCCTTTTAGCCACTAAACTTGTAAAAAACTATCACAAGGACTCGATTGGGGCTCGCAGCGTCTTGAAACTAGATATATCAAAAGCCTTTGACACTGTCAAATGGTCTTTTATTGAGGATACTCCTTGTGAGGGGTAAAACTCACTCTCTAGTTTAGGTTAGGTTTAGATTGGGGAAAGACAATCGTGGGCTGAATCCTGTTAGAACTTAAAGAATGAATATGATTGTATTTGATGAATAAGGGTTACAAAGATGATTAAAATGAATACAAAGGAATCACTGAATGATTTGTGAGCGATAATGTATGTGAGAATTCGTAAAAAGTGTGAATCCCCTTCTCTTCATTTCTTCCTCCTTTAAATAGCCTCAGGTCACGTTTAACCTCTCCTGATTAGTCTCCGAGATTCCCTCCGTAAACTGAGGGATTTGCAACAGGTTCCTTTTGACCAGTCATATGCCCCTTGCTTCGTATCCTGAGCTGTTTTATTAGGTTCCTGCAAGAGAAGCCGGACCTCTTCTTCGTGACCTCTTTCTCGTGACCTCTTTCCCGTGACCTCATTTATCGAAATCCTTGGAAGTAGCCTCCGTCCTTAGGTGAGCTCCATTCTCCTTTGAAATGATAACCCACGCGCGGCCCATTATTAGACTTGGTTTAACTGATCCGTTAATTTAAGCTAACGGGCCATATTTGGGCCCAACAGTTGCCCCCAGCTTTCGAGAAAAGATACTTTTCTCGGGAGCTAAACCTAGCCTCCGAATCTTAACCTTTTGTTGAGATAATGATTACTCGTGATCTTCTCTCGAGGATATCTTCTACTTGATCCGACGGTCATGATTGAACTTTAACGAAATCAACGACTCAGATTAAAAGAGTTTTGAAATAATTATTTTCTGATTTTCGAGGCTCGACGAGATATAAAGCTGTTTACATTAACTTCAACTTCCCCACTCTCTCCACGTCTCGATTCAGTTTCCCCAGGTAACTTCTTCTGGTTCTTTTTATTTTACTGTTTTTTTTACAGCCATTTTCTATCGAGTTCAAAACGAGGTTCGAGTTTATCAGTTCAAGTTTTTTTTTTTTTTTTTTCTCGATCTCTTTTCTTCGTGCTCTGTTATGACTGGACCAAGAGAAGGCTCTGGAGAGACCGGAATCTCTGCTGCTGGAGCTCGGATCATGAAGGTAAAAAAAGAGGTTGGTGAATCGGTGATGAAGGCTGAGAAGAAGAAGAAAACTAAGGAGTCAATAGCCCAGAGAGTTTCCAAGAGAACAAAGAGAACCGGTGGCTCTAAGGATAGCTTTCCCTCCGGGTCTCATCCACCTTCTGCGTTAAAGGGTCAGGAAATCGTCAATCTCATGGTCCAAGCTCTAGGCCGTAAGGAGTTAGCAAGGGCTTGTGAAGGCCATGAAACCCCCGAAATGGCTCCAGAAGGCTGGTTTTGTGTTCACGAGAAGTATATCTCTAAGAGTCATCTTAGGTTTCCCCTCCCTGATCTGTTATTAGACCTCCTAGATGATTACCAACTAGCCCTTTCCCAGCTCTGTCCATCCGTTATTCGAGTGATAAACGATTTTATCACTAGGTCTAAGGAAGAAGGGGTCGCTGTCGGGATTAATGACTTGATGAGTCTTTTCTCGATAAAGGAGAGTGCTTCGAAGGATGGTGGTAGTGGAACCTACTATCTCTCGAGTCATCCTGGGTTGGGAATTTTTAAGTTTTCCAGTAGTGACGACGACTGGCGAAAGAAGTACTTTTTCGTAAGGATTGATCCTTCGACGGTCCCTGTGGGTCGTACTCTTAGGGCCGTTTGGTCTGATGCATCTGGTTAGAATTATTAGGATTGTATTTATACATTTTGATTTGCAGTAACCTAATGATTGCCTGGTATTGTTTGCAGATATTGAGGATCCTCCTGTACTTACTGGCAAGCTTACCAGGGCTCTCTTTCGTAAGCTACAACAAACTCCTTGTACCTGGACCTCTTATACCCCTTCTCGAGTAGGTGCAGCCAGATTTCCAGATCGATACAACGCTTCCTTTTTGACTCCAATCCCGATCGCAGAGTTGGAAGGTTACGTATTCATTTATTTCCATACGAGTAAACTTGTTTTTATGAGTTATGAGTTCTAAAAGAATTTGTTGATGTAGTTTCCGAAGGTGACACAGTAGTAACAATTTCAACGGGAGCTAGTACTTCTGAAACCGAAAGAACCCAATCGACCAAGATGCCTCTTCAACCATCGTTCTGATCCAGGGGTAGGCCAGCGAAAGCAACCAGCACTTCTCGTGGAAGCGAGAAGAATCAGGGAGGATCCTTCCTTAGTTCTGTGAAAGAGGTTCTTGATGACGGAGCTTCCGTTCCAGTTAAGGATGCTAACCCGGTTGATAAACATGGAGCTCAGGAGATAGCTCCTTATTCTGATGTTCAGGTCACGGGAGACGATCCTCAGATGATCAAGGATCCTTCCGAGACTGAACTCCCCAGGAGCAAGAGGTCACGAATCAATCAAGGCGATAGACCCTCTAGGTCTTCTTCGTCGTCTTCGAGGGGAGGTACCGTTGGGTGGAGTTTCGCTCACTTGAAGCCTGGGTCGATTCTTGATGATCCGTGGGGTTTAGCTACGCTGATGAGACACATGAAGCGAACATGGTGTTCTCTTCCCCCTGTTAACAATCTGACCAACAAGGACGAATTTATCGAGATTGCTCACTACTTGGGTCAGGTACGGATCTTTGCTCCCCTTTTGTTGTTTTTTTTTTTTTTTGAGAGATATTTATTTCTGTTATTCGTTTCTCTATAGTTGGCTGGAGCTGTTAACAGGGCTCAGCTAAAGTTTGAGGAAACAGTGAACAACGCGCCTAACGCTGAGGAGTTAACCCAGGTTACCGAGATGGTTAAGGCTACCAAGATTGAGCGTGACCAAGCCAGAGCTCAGGTTTCGACACTTTGATCTGAAGTTGAGAGGCTCGGTTTGAAGTCTGACGCTAAGCAAGGGAAGATTGAGAGCTTGGAAATTGATGTTAGGGTGAAAAGTAGGAGGATTTCTGAGCTAGATAGTGCTCGAAAGATTGCTGAGCAATATGTTCAAGACTTGATTGCATCGTCTCAAGTCAGCCAGAAGAACAAGGAGGCTGAAGTTAAATTTGCTGTTAGGAGGGGAAAGAAGGAGGTCATCGATGCCTATAATAAGATCCTTATCTCTGTTAAAGAGAAGTTCTCGAAGAAGAAGGATGAGGCTGATCTTCAGATCTACGCTCAGGAGCTTCAAGCTAATACGGAGCTCTTGAAGGATTTGCTATCAAACGAGATTCAAAACGCTGAGGAGGAGTACAATCGTTTGATGTCTTTGATGCCGGAAGCCAATGCTGCTTACGAGAGAGCTCAGGTTCTGACTTCTTAGTCAGCAAGCTTCCTCTTCCTTAACTCTCAGAGAGCTCAGGTACTTTCGAGGTTAACACGTTTAATCCATCCTTTTCTGGAGAGTACGGTTCTAATTTAGGTTTGATGGGTCCTGATTTAGCCCCAGTTGATGTGGTTCCGGGAGGTGATGGCAAAGAGATGGATGAAGATGTCCCGGGTAGTGAAGCAATCGAGGAGGATCGTGATGCTTCGAAGGTTTCTGGAGGTGGCGGTCAAGAGGGTTGAAGACCTGGTCTCCTTCCAGATTATTTCACATGTTTCTAGGATGTCTGCCCTACGGGCTTTTTACTTATGTTTTTAAGACTTATAGCCTGAGGAGGCCTTTAAACCTTTGTTACTTTAGGATTTCTTTTGAACCGTTAATGGCCTGAGGAGGCTTTTAAACCTTGTTTCATTTCTCGGTTTTAATCTTTGTTTCAAGTTATTTAACTTGTTTTGGTTTATTTTACTTAGATTCGAGTTATATTCCATGATTTTTAGGCAAGGGATTCGCATAACTCACGGATTTTATCGATAGCTGATCTTGTGACCTCAGAGGTCACAGAGGTTCCGAGATTGATTGGTCGTTTAGATTATCGGAACTGAGTTCCATGACCGGATCGGAATCTTCTAGGAATCCAAGTTTTTTTAAGTAGCCTTTAAGGCCATTAAAAATAGCTTCTCGTAGATCTGAATTTGTTTGAATATTTTCAAGTCTTCGGGACTTACTAAAGTTCTTCGAATTTTTAGGCCTGAGCTCATTTGAAGGGTTTAAGGCCTCCGGTTCAGATTCGTTGTGACCTGATTATTTAAGGCCTCATGTCCTGATTCGCAGAGACCGGGATTAGGTTCAGGTTCGTTGCGACCTGGATATGTTTGGAGGATTTTGAGACCTTAGGTCCCAATTCGCAGGGACCTAGATTCGTCGCAGGATTTTAAGACCCTAGGTTCAGGTTCGTCGTGACCTTGATTTATTTGAAGGATTTTAAGACCTTAGGTTCAGGTTCGTCGTGACCTGTATTTATTTGAAGGATTTTAAGACCTTAGGTTCGGATCTGTCGAGACCTGATTTTGTTAGTAGGATTTTAAGACCTTAGGTTCGGGTTTGCCGGGGCCTGATTTTATTTTGTAGGGTTTTAAGACCATAGGTCCAGGTTTGCCGGGACCTGATTTTACTTGTAGGGTTTTAAGACCTTAGGTCCGGGTTTGCCGGGACCTGATTTTACTTGTAGGGTTTTAAGACCTTAGGTCCCGGTTTGTCGGGACCTAGATTTATTCGAAGGATTTTAAGACCTTAGGTCCAGGTTCGTCGTGACCTGAACTTATTTGATAGAAACATGAGATGCTTGAATGTAGATGTTTTTATTAATAACTTTGATGGAATACATAATAATCATGGAGCTAATAGCTTGAGCTGGGTGTTCTGAACACATGCCCCCTTTGGATGTAAAGATGAGTGTGTAGAGATGAGGTTGGGGCTGCACTCATGACGGAGTTGCCTACGTACCCAGTCAAGAGATCAAGCCAGACGTAGTTCAATGGATTTTAGGTACCTAATGGTAGTATTTCTTGAGATTCATGGCAATCCATGATCGGATTTTGGGTACCCCGGTTCGTACCTTCATGAGCCTGTAAACGCCTGGTCGTATCACGTGGATGATTTGGTAGGGGCCTTCCCAATTGGTCCCTAGCTTTCCGGCATTCGGCTCTTTGGTATGGTTAAAAACTTTTCTGAGTACCAGGTCACCTACCACGAATTGCCGGGACCTGACCTTGAAATTGTAATGTCGAGCCATTGCTTGTTGGTAGTTTTGGATGCGGAGCAAGGCTTGATCCCGTCGTTCCTCGATAAGGTCGAGGTGATCTGATAAGAGCTGATTGTTAGCTTCGGGATTCGTCGTACAGAGCTCTCGGAGGAGGCTCCCTGTGATGGTTTCGGCTGGGACGACAGCTTCCATCCCGTAGGCTAGGGAGAAAGGGGTTTCTTCCGTAGCTCTTCGTGGGGTGGTTCGGCATGCCCAAAGCACTTCGGGTAATCTTTCGGACCACGAACTTTTATCGATTCCAAGGCGTTTCTTGAGGTTTGCTAATACCGACTTATTAGCAGCCTCCGCCTGGCCGTTTCCCTGAGGGTATCGTGGTGTTGACATGGTGAGGCGAATTTTCCACTTGTCGCAGAAATCTTTGAAGTCGTTAGATATGAATTGCGACCCGTTATCGGTTACGATTTCGTATGGGACGCCGTGGCGGCAAATGATGTCTTTCCATACGAGTCTTTCGGTTTCGACTTTAGTTACCTGTTGGAAGGCTTCAGCTTCTATCCATTTTGTGAAATAGTCTGTTAGGACTAGTAGGAAGCATAGCTTCTGCCTTCCTATTCCTGATACGACTAGTGGTCCTACGATATCCATGGACCATCTCATGAATGGGTATGGGGCGGATATCGAGGATAATTTCTCTGATGGTTGGTGTATAAAAGGTGCGTGCCTCTGACATCTGTCGCATGAGGATGAGTAGACCTCACAGTCAGCGATAATGGTGGGCCAGAAATAGCCTTGCCTTTTTATTCGGATAGCTAAGGCTCTACCACCGGAGTGGTTTCCACAGGAGCCGTCATGCATTTCTTTCATGAGTTTAATAGCGTCGAGGCCGTGGACGCATCTCAGGTAAGGTTCCGATACGCTTCGTTTATAAAGGATAGATTCCATTATGCAGTATCTTGCGCTTATTGCTTTGAGTTTTCGAGCTTCCCATTTATGGGGGGGGGGGGGGGACCTTGCCCTCCGAAATATACTGCACGATTGGGATTCTCCAGTCCTCTCTTCCTATGATTTTGTCGTGAAGGGACGGAGGAGGTCCCTGTGCTGGATCAGGTTCCCGGGTGTTGTTACGGCCAGAGGTCGTGCCCCCGGGGGTATTCCTTCGGTTAGGTCTTCTGAAACCTGGATCTGGAGAAATATTTTCAGGTATGTCATTAACTTCCAGGGTTGGGATCGTGTCTTCGGCTGAAGTTTCAGGTTCAGGGGAGTATCTCGTTCTGCGAGTGTTTACTCTGAAGACAAGTTGACTTGGAGGCTGGGTCGTGCCACCACCGGTGACGGCATTTCCAGGAAGGTCGCTATCTGTTTCGGGTTGGCTTCGATACCTCTCTCGGTTACGAGGTAACCGAGAAATTCGCCTGAGGGCACTCCGAAGGTGCATTTTGCGGGGTTTAGTTTCATATCGTATTTGTTGAGGATATCAAAGCATTTTTTTAGGTGGGAGATGTGATTTTCCCCAGCTGAGGATTTAACCAGCATATCGTCGATGTATACCTCCATGGTTTTTCTGAGCTGTCCGGCGAACATTTTGTTCACAAGCCTTTGGTAGGTAGCTCCCGCGTTTTTTTAATCCGAATGGCATTACCTTGTAACAGTAGGTCCCGCACTCGGTTATGAATGCAGTTTTTTCTTGATCTTCAGGATTCATCATGATTTGATTATATCCCGAGAAGGCATCCATAAAGGACAAGAGCTGATGGCCATCTGTCGCCTCAACGAGGCGATCGATGTGAGGTAACGGGAAGCTATCTTTAGGGTAAGCCTTGTTTAGGTCGGTGAAATCTACACAGATTCCCCACTTCCCATTTTTCTTTTTCACTACTACGGGGTTAGCCAGCCAATCGGGGTAATGTACTTCTCGGATGGACCCCGCTTTCGTGAGTCGATCTACTTCGTCGTTGATGGCTTGAGATTTTTCGAGGCCTAGCTTACGGCGTTTTTGTTTGATCGGTTTGAAAGTAGGATCTACATTGAGCTTGTGAGTGGTGACGTTTGGGTCTATACCCTTCATGTCGCTGGTGGTCCATGCAAACGTTTTGACGTTGCTTTTCAGGAAGTCGATTAATTCCTTTTTCGTTTCGAGAGGTAGCTCTGATCCGATGTTCACTTGTTTCTCGGGGTCAGAGTCGTCGATGCTAACTCGTTCGGTTAGGTTCCTAGGGGGACCTCGAATATTTTGTTGCATCTCTCGACCTTCCTGGATCTGTAATTTCTATTGGGGTGATTCCTTGAGGATTCCGAATCCTCCCAAGTAACAAATCCTGGAGATCTTCTGGCTACCTCGTACGGTGGTTATTCCGTCAGGTGTTGGAAATTTCACGCATTGGTGATAAGTGGAGGCTACTGCCTTCATCTTATGAATCCAGGGTCTTCCTAGGATCGCATGAAATGGAGAGGGTCTATCGATGACTACAAAATTGGTCATTTTCATGATTCCTCCAGCTATGACCGGGAGCTTGATGGTTCCCAAGGAGGTAACTGTTTCCCCAGAGAAGCCTACAAGGTTAGCTTTCTGACCAATAATTTCGTAGTCATCTATTTCCATCCCTTTCATGGCGTTATAGAAGATAAGGTCGACCGAGCTTCCGGTGTCAACCATCAGCTTAGGCACCTCGTAACCTGCTATGTTTAGGGTGACGATTAAGGCATCATCGTGAGGTCTGTCGAGATCTGATGTCTCGCTCTCCCAGAAAGAAATCTTAGTGTTGGATTCGGGATTGGGAGGCTTAGATATTCATGTTCAATTTGTACTACGCCGTCGCGAAGCATATTATGCTTCCTGCCACTTTCAGTCTTGTTTTCATAAAGAAAATATTGTTAGACAACATGCGATCTCTAAAATTCTTTAACAGGAATTGATTCCACATTCGGGGGGAAATGTTTCCATGGTCGGGAGCTTCTTCGATATGATATAGATAGAATATATTCGCTTCTTCTAAGGAAGTGATCAAAGTAGGTCGAGATCATTTGAGGCTGGGCTACTTCTGCAGTGGATGGTTCTGCTCCTCGAGTTACCTGAACTCGTCGGAGATGGAACTTGATGCCTTTATCAGAGAATGACGACCTGTCGGGTCGTGTTTCACGAGCTCGATAGAGACCAAGTTCGTTTGTCTTTTAATTCAGCTGCGAGATCTGTTTATGCTCAGTGTTTGTCAGATTTGTGTCTTACACGGGTCATATCCTAGTGCTTAGGTTTTCAGGAGCTCGATGGCTCGATGGATTTAGTGTAGGAGCTAGCCGATCCGGTCTTTGTCCAATCCGTCGAAACTCGACCTGTGTTGACTTGATTCTGATAGAGGTGCTGACAAGACGTCTCTTCAGTTTAGATATCTACGGATCATGAGATGGAAATCTTGGGAACACATGGGAGATTCTTGGTGGCTCGATCGCGTTTGTAGCCCGGGCTGCGATCTTGATCGTGACGGCTCATACCTTCTGGACTTCCATACTGGAAATCTCCGAGTCTCGTATGGATTATTATATCGCTTAGGGAATTTGTGATTCAGGTTTTGATCGTCAAGACCACAAGCCATTTTCCTCTAGATGTCGTTTTCATGCGGCTTACAAGTCGTTTAAAACTCGTAGCGGCTGACTCTATTATGAAGAGGTGTTCGATCTGAAGGTTTTTTTTGAATCTTCCTTCTTCTTGTTCCACCAATCACGTGGTGGAGAAAACAATATGTGTATCTTTAGTTCTTTTCAATTACCAAGACTTATTGGCGTGGTAAGAGAAACATGGTGGGTGGTATATGTAGAACTCAGCTTCTGGGTGTCAGTCTTGATGTAAGAAGAACTCCGAACTATCTAATCATCTAAACCTTTTAATTAATAGGATGATGATGAAAAGTATTATGTTCATGGTCGTGAGTTTTTTTCGTAAGCTTCAAAGTGGGAATGGGATCTTTTTGGTCTAGAGCTCGTGAGTGGAGGCTCTTCTCTTTAATCATTACGGCATTAAAAACTGTCTCTTTATTATATGATCAAATGATGGAGCATGTGTTGTTGTTTTTTTTTCGTTATTGCCTTTCTCACCGAATCGGAGATAGCTCCACGAAGATGGACTCGTTTTTCCTTTATAATGAAGAATTCCTCTTTGCTTAGTACTTGATGTTTGTTATACTGTTCCTTGTATTCAGCTTTGACTTCTTCTTTGATCATTCATGTTACAAGATATGCAGAGTTTCGTTGTTGTTTTTTTTTTCTTTTTCCTTTTTACACTTGGCCTTTGATTTACGCCAAAGATCTCATTTTGACTTGTACGGGATTTTATCGACGTTATTTTATGAGATATCATGGGACGGTTTAAGCTTAACTCGAGTTAACGCTAACCGGTCGTCTAACTCTTCTGGCGGGATGGATCTAGTATTAAAATCAGTACCAATTGCCCCCCAGTTCTTCAAGTGAGGTGACAGGGTTGGAGAACAGTAAAGAGTTTTAAAAACTAAAACTCCAAGTTGGCTTTCTTTTAAAGACTTCGCAAGGTTGATTGCTGTTTGGTAGGGAGGTCGTGCAGAAAAGATTGCATTAAGCATTTGATCTCTGCTCGTTTATCGTGATCGAGGCATGAGTTCGATCTAAGACACTAGATATCGTTTGATAGAAGAACTAGTATGAGTTAGTTTGAATCGTCTTCCTTCTTGTTCCACTAATCATGTGGTGGAGAAAGCTATCTCTTTAAGAGTAGAAAACGTGCTATTGTTGTCGTCTCTCTTGCTGGGCGAGAGGTCTTTTGTTTGATCACCTATGTAAATTTTTCATCATAGTTATAATATTGTTTGAACCGAGTTCGGTCTTATATCAGTAAGTGAGTTACTGGACTCGTCTGTGGGTTATTTCAAAGGCGTTTTACTATTTGTGAGTGGAATAGTAAGTTTATTGATGAGAGAGTTGATGAAAAAATAAGAAAACAAATGAGGCGAGACGGCCTTGCTCGGAGAGCTCAGCCGTGAAAGTACAAGTCGGAAGAATGTAAAGAGGTGAAAACCCTAGTTCTACCCGCTTGCATGTGAGTGCTCGATTTTGGATCCCCTTCTCGTTGTCTCCTTCTCCCCTTTTATAGCATCTCTTCTCTTCCAATAACCTAGGTCGGCATCCCATAATGGGCCTCTCGTGAATCGGCCTCTTGGTCGGCCCATCCAAGCGCGTGTCAGTCGACAGCTTCTTGTCGTTTAGTCGCGGGGACGAGTGGATTCGGGCCGAGTCGAGGTGAAATCGGTTGTTGGGCCGACCCGGGCCGTCCCTAAGTGGGCTGTCTTTGTTATTTGATGGGCCCTAAAGGATGGGGAAATCCACCCGCTACAGTAAGTCCCCCTAGTCTATGGTCGAGTTGCTCGGCAAGTCAGGGATATATTTTAGCAGTTAGGGTCCATCGAATAACATGATCAGGGCACGGAGGTTGCTTCAGGCGTGGCTTGACGAGGTGCCTGTTTCACGAATTGGCAGGATCGTTGATGCTTCGGCTCGCCTTAGGTTTGCAACCAGGTTGTTTACTTGTCTTGACCTTGTTGCCGAGACGAGCACTCGACAAATTGATAGGGTTGTTTGGTCGTTAACTCACTCCGGCTTGGTAACCGAGTGATCGGTTCGTTGTGTTGCCTTGCCTCGGGTTGCTTACTCGTCTTGACCTTGTTGCCAAGACGAGCACTCGACGAATTGATAGGATCATTCGCTCGTTAACTGACCCTGGCTTGGTTACGGAGTGATTTGCTCGTCGTCTTGCCTTGCCTCGGGTTGTTTACTCGTCTTTCGGGCGTAGTTAACTGAAGCCGAGGGAATATGAACAGTCGTGTTTTAAATAGGAATTTTCTCAGATTTCGGCCAATTAGAATGCGAGGAGTCGCGAGCAATCGAGGCCCAACTATGTTTTACTAGACTTAATGATGACCCTGGGAATCGCGGCTCTCTTCCTCTATATATATCTTTCTTCATTTCGTCTCCTTTATTTTCTTCGCCGCTACAAGTATTCTTCTCTCCCCCTTCTCTCTACTTTCTTTCCCTAGGTTGTTGTACGATATATACGTATACTCTTATCGGTAAAGATGTGCCTGCGGAAAAGACTTACGCGAGAGGAAAATAAGAAAGAGATCGCGACTGCGTCAAGTCCGGCCAGGGACGAGACGAACAATGAACCCTTATAGGACTTTGACTTAGTGCATCGGAACACGCTAAGGGATGTGAATGGACTTAGTCTATCTCATAGACTTCTCATCGTGGATAGCGAGAGAGAATTTAGAGGTGAAGATGCGGGGAACGACGCAACAGAGATGTTGAACGATCCTCGTGTTAGACAAACTCGACCGTCCTAATCTAGATCGTCGCGTGTGAATTTTGGTCGGTCTCGACGGACAAGCTCTGACCGATCTCGGTCTATTTGGTTCGAATCCGCTAACGCGAGGCTTATGAGGGAGGCACGCCTTCCCCCGGCCCTGACTCGCTATCAGGGACGCGGAGTGTTTGAACGAGAGTCTGCGATTCCTCAGAAGTTGTTGTGTCCTGCTAAAATTAGGGGTCAGTCGTGGATGAACACATACGCGACGGAGTCGACCATTGAGACGGTGGAGGATTTTCTCATAGCTTGCGACGCGGTTGGCAAGACCTATCGGATTCCGACTAGCGAACAGCATTCCTGGTCGCCGCCAGTTGGGTATCATTGCGTGTGTGAATCCTATTTCGGAAGCCACACCAGACTTTTGTTCCGATCCCTCGCTTGATAACCTCTTACGTCTCTCGTCGCAATTTGGCCATCAGCCAGTTGGTAAACGGGTCATTTCGCATGGCGGTTGCGTTGATGGTGATGGCTGATGAGATCGGCATATCTCTATGTGTTCGAGCCTTTGAAGAGTTGACGTCCATCACTCTTTTGAAGCATGGTCTTTACTCGGTAAAGATGAGGACGAACTACAACATAATCACTAGCCATCCGATCAAGTCTCCAAATTTGCAGCGTCGGTATTTCTTCATCAAGAGTGATGAATATGCTTTCGTCGAACCTCCGGGCGAGGAGTTTCAGACTTATTGGAATTGGCAAACTGGTAGATAGCTCGTCTCGCTTTCTAAACACTTCGTGTAATCTAACTGTTTTCTCTTTTGTTTTTGTTTTGCAGTTGATCATCCGTTCTTCTCGTCGGGCATTCCAGAGCAGTTTTACTCTAACGCTCGAGCTTTGGTTGAGCACGGTCAACAACAGTGGCCCAAGATAAACGAGGAAAGGATACGTCGAGCTTTAGAACACATCGATCGAGGTAGGTAGCTTCTTTCCTCGTCTCGTTTGTTACTTTTTGACAGGTTTCTTATTTCTGATGACTTGTGCAGGTGATTGGGATTCCGAGCTTCGGTGTCAAGGTCGAACAGGTAAGAAGAGGTCAAGTCTTTTCTCGAGAGAAGAGCAATAAGTGACCAACGAAGCATTTGCAATGAAGGGAATTCCTGATCTCTCCAAGGTCCTCAAAGCAAAGCGAGGAGAGTCCTCTCAGGGGGCTGGGTTAATGAACTTAATCGACGGTTTCGAATTTGGCAGTGGTGAGCTGACTGGTGGGTCCGTTCCCCTTTCTGCCGAGAACACTAGTGTGGGGACGTCTTATCCAACGAGCAGAGGTCAGAAAAGCGAGTCGATGAGGCCGAGGATCAGGTCGATAATATTAACGTGGTTGAAGATGCTCAGCCCGTTGATTCTCCTGCCAAGAAGAAGAAGAAGAAGGCATCTAAGTTTGCGGAGGGTTCTTCTGGGCCAAGTGACGTCCCGCGCCTTGATGATGAGCCAGATATTGATCGCCTTACTGAAGGGGTGACCGATGCAGATCGCAATCGTGGTCTGGAAAACTCGACGGGTGAGGATTGCCTGTCCGAGCAGAACATCGTTCCTCCAGATAATTTGAAAAAAGAAGAAGATGAAGAAGAAGAAGATCAGCTCCGAGATAAGAGCGCCGGATTCTGCAGGAACCGGTCCTTCGAGTGACCAGGCTCGCGTTCGTGATCCGAGGTTTCTCCCGATATTTGATCAACTTTTTTTCAGGGACGCCTATCTGGACGCTACTCGTCTCAAAGAGGCCGTAAGTCTTTCTTCCCCTTTTTTTGTTTTCTCAATGGCGCTTGCCTCGTCTCGTCTTTCTCACCGTGTAAGTCATGAGTTTTCTGTTTGCAGGCTGATGATGGTGTGAACTCCTTGGTTGGGAAGTACGACGCTGAGCTTAAGACGACGTTCGTTAGTCTCGGGTGGCTCATGATATCATCGGCGCTGAACGGGGGCGTTCTGCCGCACTTGAAGCTTCACTTAAGGACGCCGAGACCGTTAGAGCTGAGGCAGTTAGCCAAGCTGAACCTCGGGCGAAGGAGCTCGAGGACGCTTCTAACGAGTTGAAAATTGCCAAGGCTGCGTCTGATGGGCTTCAGCAGGAGAAGGGCGAACTTGAGCTGAAGATAGCTAAGTTTGCCAAAGAGAGAGAAGATGAAGTTTCTCATTTGAGGGGATCTCGGGTCCTTGAGGTCACTCGCGAACGAGCAAAGGTCCAGGCTGAAATGCCTGCTAAAGCGAATACTCGCTTCGAGCGAATCACAGCCCGCGATGCGAAGCTAGAGGCGTACGATGAAGCTCGGTGTCTCTAGAGGCAAGCTTTTGGGACTCGTAAATTTTTAGAGATGCTCAAGGAGGAAGGGGAAGCCATCCCGCAGGCGAAGATACACTCTTTCTTGGAAGAAGAGAAAACGTACAAGGCTGAAGCCGAAAAGCTTTACCCCGGGTCGCCCGATCAAGGCGATTTCTCTTTGTCTCCGCTGGTACTGAACTCAAGATATGTCAATGAGACGGTTCTATCTTACATCGCGGCCGGCTATGATAAGGCTCCTAATGCAGGACTCGATCCGAGAGGTTTGAACTTGAATTAGCTCGATCCTGAAGTCTCTTCTCGGCTTCGCTCTCCTGCTCGCTCGGACCGCATCTGGCACATCTCCAACTCTTCCGAGGAACTCGATATATTAGGTCTCGACGGTTCTGGAAATGGGAAGGAAAAAGCCTTGGAAAGTGACAAGGCCAGAGCCAATGAGAAGAATCCGGAGGAGCCTCAGAGCACGGGTCACCAGGGCACAAGCCGCCATGCTTCATCAACCAATGCTTCCCGGGTTCGAGAGACGGATGCTCGCGATGATGGTGATGAAACGACAATGTCTAAGGAAACTTAGTCTGTTGTAACTTCTTGTTTTATTAACCTCGTTTGTGTGGTTGCTTTCGGCCTTGATTCCTCAGTTGTGTAAACTTTTAAAACCTCTTTTGATATTTTGCCTTAGGGGCTTTTGTCTTTTTATGAACCTTGGACTCAGTTAAATCTTGCCTTGGTGGCATTTGTACACTTTGAATTTCTGAATCGTATCTCTAGACGAGTGCTCGTCTCAGGATTTCTAATTTAAGGGGTTTATCAAAGCCTCTTTGTTTCTGAAGTAAACCCCGTTTTAATCCAAAGTTTTATTTTGGTCGTTAACTCGAGATAGTAAATCACTTTCTGAGTTCGTGGCCCTTTATCTCAGTTTCACTGCGCTAGTCGGTTAGGCATTACCTCGACTCGGCGACGACATCGAGATTGAGTTTCATTAAGATTGTCAAAGGTTTTTGAATAGTCACGAAGTAATTTTGTAGAACTTAGGTCGGCCGATCCCTACTCTAGAAATTATCCAGAGACCGAACTTTGTTGTCTATTCGGCAGTCGGGACTGATCACGACTGACTGAGTTCGTCGATTGTATGTCTGATGATGTCACTCAAATGTTTAACCTAAGGAGTGATTTACTCTCTCAAATAAGAGGTTTAATCGTAGTACTTAGGGATCGAATCCACATGGAACTAGAGTCACAAAAGAATTAATCCTAAGTGATTAAGCTAGGTTGAAAAGGTTTAAAACAATAAAATAAATAGTTGGTAGCAATGGTAAGTTTCTGAGAAGATGGGTTTGAAAACAATAAGAGAAAATAGCTAGATTCAAGGTTACTATTCAGAAAATCAGGATTATAAATCTATGGATGTTTTAACGAATTGCTTGCAAATATATGAGGACTTCAATCCTTAGACAAATCTATAGCTGTCGCTAGTTAGACTCGTCCATTGATCTGATTGCCGAGAATATCGATCGATGTTGCTATCGCTGTATCGATCGATATGCTTTGTCGTCGATCGATTACTCTAAAGGAGTATCGATCGATATAGCATCGGATTGAATTGAAACTGTGTCCACCCGAGAACATCTATTAGACCGCCTATCGCACGTGCCTAATAGAGTCTGAGCTTAGCCAAATGATTTCTGGATAATGACTATTAGATTAGTCCCTCCATAATCATACTTCTTGGTAGCTAATATAGAAGAAGCATTAGGGTTCATTTGGATAATGAATATAACAATTCAACACACCATAGTTGGGGCTAATCCCTCATAACTATTTGAACCCTAAATCTAACAAATGAATCTACTCAGACATAGCCAAATGATTCATAGCAAAAGAATAAGATGAAAAGAAAATGCTTTTATTGCTAAGTATAGAATAGAATACAAAACTCTTAATTTCTGATTGTCTTTCTAGGGCTCATAGGCATAACTATAAATACAAGTACAATTAGGTTAAAAAACTCGTCAGGGGCAATCTTGTAATTTGGTGAGAACTTGGGCTTCAAGTTGGCCAAATAAATCTTGCTCATCACGCTCTGTANATAGAATAGAATACAAAACTCTTAATTTCTGATTGTCTTTCTAGGGCTCATAGGCATAACTATAAATACAAGTACAATTAGGTTAAAAAACTCGTCAGGGGCAATCTTGTAATTTGGTGAGAACTTGGGCTTCAAGTTGGCCAAATAAATCTTGCTCATCACGCTCTGTATCGATCGATGGTACATGGTGTACATCGATTGATGGAGTATCTCGACTTCAACTTCAACGGAAGCGTCATCGATCGATTACATAGGGTGTGTATCAATCGATATGTATCTCTTATGTCGGATCTTCATAGTCATCTTGGAAAACTCTTCTTTAAGCACCAAAAGACACCTAAATCATCAGTTTACCACAAAATGCTCCTGAACCTGAAAACATACCTAATAGACTCCAAAACATAGATATTTATTATAAAAACATAGTAATACCATGACCAAAAACGGGTCAAAATCATGGTATATCATCTGATCAGGACGTTCTTGGCGAAATTGTGAGAGTGCCGGTACGCGGTCAGCGGTCCCTCTTTTTGTATTTGGAAGCCGGGGCGTAGGAATCAAGCCATCCGTAGTTCGTTTTTTCCGAGCAGAAGTGACCATTGGTGCATCTGCTCAGCGAGTAAAAGTGGCTGATGAGCGCATTTACTCGTTTTTTTTGGGTTATAGCTGGACCGGCTAAGGCTGCCTACGTACCCGGAGGATCAAGCCATTCGTAGTTCGGTTTTCTGAGTAGACGGCCGTGAGGTACTTTACTCGGCGAGCTAGAGTGACTGGGAGTCACTAGCTTGGGTTTTTTTTTTTTTTTGTGGTGGAGGGTGCGAGAGGTCGCTCATGCGGCGTAGTAGCGCCTTAGATGCATTGAGTTCCATGCACGTGGCACCTGCTCGCCGGTTGAAGTATCTAGGTGATAAACGCTGGGCTTAACGACTTTGACAATCTTGTATGGGCCTTCCCAAATCGCGCCGAGCTTGCCCGCGTTCGGTTCTTTTGTGTTATCAAATACTTTGCGCAACACTAAGTCTCCCATTTCCAGTTGTCGGGAGCGAACCTTCTGTTGTAGTAGCTCTCGATCTGGTGCTGGTAATTTTGGATGCGGAGTAAAGCTTGGTCTCGTCTCTCCTCGATAGCGTCCAGAGCGTCGAGGAGCATCTCGCTGTTAAGCTCGACATGTTCCGGCATCCTTGATCTTCGCATACTGGTGAGATCCGGAAGGAGCACTCCCACTGGAGCCTCCGGTCTTTTTCGTTCGCTTGGAAAATCTCTGGGCTATCGAATCCTTAGCCCTCTTCTTTCTCTCGGTCTTCCTCATGGTTTCACCAACTTCTTGTTTCACCTTCATAAGCCGAGCACCAGTAGCAGAGATTCCTGTCTCTCCAGAACCTTCTTTTGGTCGGGTCATAGCAAAAACGAGGAAAGAAATCAAAAAGAGATAAGAAAGGAAAAGAAAGATCGAACTAATGGATCAAAGTCTCTGGGGGCAACAGTTTTAAGAGAGATTACTCGAAAGCTTAAAAAATAATAATTATAATAATGAGCGAAAGTAGGTAAAATAAGGAGCCGGAGGAAGTTACCTGGAAAACTGAAACGAAACGTGGAGGAGATGGGTAGAGTTGCAGTTAATGTGTGCAGCTTTATATCCCGTAAATTCTCAAAAATCGGGGATAATTATTTCATATTCATTTCATCTGAGCCGTCGATTACGCTAGAGGCAATAATGTCCGTTGGATTGGATGAGAGATATCCTCGATAGAAGATCACGAGTAATCATTATCTCAACGAAAAGGTTAAGAATCGGCGGCTAGGTTTAGCTTCCGAGAAAAAACATCTTTTCTCGAAAGCTGGGGGCAACTGTTGGGCCCAAATACGGCCTGTTAGCTGAAATTAATAGGCTTATATAATAAGGATTGATAATGGGTTATAATAAGCCCATTAGCAATTAAGTCTTGAGAAAAGAGTTGAGAAGAAGCCGGATGCTATTTTGCTCAGGAAACAAAGGTTAACAAAACAGGTCACGGAGGAGAGTTCCGGACCTCATTCACTGGGAGCTAGTAAGTAGCTCATGATGGATGCGCAGAACCCGATCAAAAGGAGACTGTTGAGAATCCCTCAACTCACGGAGCAAATCTCGGAGGTTAGCTGAGGTCGTTGAAACATGATCACGAGCTATAAAAGAGGAGGAGGAGATCAAAGCAAGGGGTCCAGATTTTGATTCATCATCATTCCCATATTCAAGAACTCTAGAAACATCCTTTATTCTTTGTAATCTCAGATCAAAGCATTTGTAATCGTCTTTTACCAAAAACATCAATACAATCCTATTCATTCTTTAAGTTCTAACAAGATTCAGCCCACGTTCATCTTTTATCCAATCTAAACCTAACCTAAAATCAGGAAGTGAGTTTTATCCCTCACATTTTGACGCCGTCTGAGGGGACGAGATAATTGAATCCTTTACTCCGTAACTTGAGAATGGATCCATCCAACCAGGCAACGAACCCATCTATCCCTGATCCCGTGATCCAGATCGACGGCTCCCCAAACAGGAGAGACCCGGACCATCGGAATCCGGAGCCTCGATCCGCCGATCACCGATCCGAGAAACAGCCTCCGGTTAATGCTCAACCAAACCAAACCACCACTGGAATAATTAACTCGAGATCCTCCAGTGGAAACAATTTTGGGGTCACACCCCCCCCCCCCGAAAACCCTCAGCGTCAACCCCCTCCGAACCATTCGGAAGCTCAGCCATCCGAAATGCATCGGATGATGGTGCAGCTGGTAGAAAAAGCTCAAGATAATGAGCGTACGTTGCAACAGCTAACTGCTCGACAGCAACGGTTCGAAGAGGTGACTAGATCTCTAACCGAGACGACTCATCCATTCCAACGTCAGGGCTCGGGAGTCACTTTCCGAGATCGACTAACCGAACCGACGTTCCCTCGCGGACGTCTGGATTTTTCCCCTAACAGCACTGCTCAAGATGGGCAGGAATCTGTTCTCCGGACACCTCACGCTGGAACAACCCCAGCATTCAGTCCACCCGTAACCAGCGCTATGGGAAGTACCATAGCAACAACAAGCTCTGCGCCCAACAGAGTTACCGAACAGAGCACACATTTACCGCCTCCGCCACCTGTTTTTAGGTCCGGAGAAGGAATATCTTTCCCTCCTAGGGGAAGAGCATCAGCTTCTGCTTATCAGACTGGGAGCGCGATCCCGAATCGAGACAGCCACCAGAGAACGGAAGCTGATCCTAAAGCTCACCCCCCTGGTCGCATTCCACAAAACGACCCTAGAGCTAGTGAGCGATTTAGCCCACCTAATGCCTGGGAGAACGACCACACTCGACTCCGTCAAGAATCTCCCCATCAGATTCATCATGACGACCGAACCGCCCTCCCTCTAGAGGGACCTGAGGCTATTCGCCGATACATGGAGCAAACTCACGCAGCTCTCCAAAAATTGAATGCTCAAGTCCACAAAGCAACAAGCTCCTCCCCTGAAATCGAGAGCTTGATTGAGGAAACCCGTGGAACCCCATTCACAAACAAAATCGCTAGCTCTTACATAAGAGATACTCGAAAAATCAGGATCCCCGAATATGATGGGACCTCAGACCCCAAGGCTCATTTGAGAGCCTTCCGATTAGCTATCGTGAAGGCTCACTTCACGAGAGAAGAATGTGAGGCAGGTTACTGCAGAACCTTCGCCGAGAACTTGGTCGGAACAGCTCTCGAGTGGTTTTCAAGCCTTGAGCCGAACTCAATAGATAACTTCGACCAGCTCACAAACGCCTTCATGAAGCAATACTCAACCCATATCCTAAAGCAAGCTTCCGAGGCCGACCTCTGGAAAATCAGACAAGGAATGGGAGATTCGTTACGAGTCTATATCGACAAATTCAGAGCAGTCAGAACTAAGCTCTCGAATCCCAACGATCAAGTTGCCATCGAAGCCCTTAGAAGAGGCCTCTGGTACAAATCAGAATTCTGGTCCGAGCTAATGCTCAACCCTCCCCCAACTATCGATGATGCCCTTCACAAAGCATCAAGATATATTACCTTGGAAGAGGAAACATCTGCACTAGATAAAATCCATTAAAATCTCAAAATCACCCGAAAAGTATAACCTCGGCAGCAAAAGGATCTTCTAGAAAAGGGAGCTCCCGGAATAATCAGACCCAGGGAGAACATTCTTACGCAGTTGAATAAGCCCAACAGGAAAAACACGTAGCCGCGACAAGCAAAACCCCCTGGTCGAAAGGCTACGATGAGAACAAACACTGCTCTTATCACGACCGAAAAGGGCATTTAATTGAGGAATGTTGGGACCTCCAGCGACAGTTGGCAGCAAAATTCGTAGCTGGGGAACTAAAGGACGTGGAACTCAAAAAACCACCACCTTACCAGAAAAGAGGTCCCAGAGATACCTCTCCAAAGCGCGAAAGATCACCTGAGAAGGAGACAGACTCGCCACCGCCAGCTCCCAAGAAAAGAGTCGACATGATTCTTGGAAAATTCCCCCAGGGAAAAAGTCTACAAATCGAGGCCCTCCTGAGCAAACCGCCACCTCAAACGACCCCCAGCTCAAGGGTGGACTATATCCTCGGAGGCTCCGATATATGTCAAGACTCCGTTAATTCAATCAAGAGTCACGTACAGAAAGCTGTTTCCAATGCTCAATCTAAGCCTCCCAACCCAGAATCCAACACTAAGATTTCTTTCTGGGAGAGCGAGACATCAGACCTCAACAGACCTCACGATGATGCTTTAATCGTCACCCTGAACATAGCAGGTTATGAGGTGCCTAAGCTGATGGTAGACACCGGAAGCTCCGTTGACCTTATTTTCTATAACGCCCTGAAAGGGATGGAAATAGACGACTACAAAATTATTGGTCAGAAAGCTAACCTCGTAGGCTTCGCCGGAGAAACGGTTACCTCTTTGGGAACCATCAAACTCCCAGTCATAGCTGGGGGAATAATGAAAATGACCAATTTCGTAGTCATTGACAGACCATCTCCATTTCACGCAATCCTAGGAAGACCCTGGATCCACAAGATGAAAGCAGTAGCTTCCACTTATCACCAATGCGTGAAATTTCCGACACCTGACGGAATAACCACCGTGCGAGGTAGCCAGAAGATCTCCAGGATCTGTTACTTGGGGGGATTTGGAATCCTCAAGGAATCACCCCAATAGCAATTACAGATTCAGGAAGGTCGAGAGATGCAACATAACATTCAAGGTCCCCCCAGGAACCTAACCGAACGAGTTAGCATCGACGATTCTGATCCTGAGAAACAAGTGAACATCGGATCAGAGCTACCTCTCGAAACTAAAAAGGAATTAATCGACTTCCTCAAAAGCAACGTCAAAACATTTGCTTGGACCACCAGTGACATGAAAGGTATAGATTCAAACGTCACCACTCATAAGCTCAATGTAGACCCTACTTTCAAACCGATCAAACAAAAATGCCGTAAGCTGGGCCTCGAAAAAGCTCAAGCCGTCAACGACAAAGTAGATCGACTCACGAAAGCAGGGTCCATCCGAGAATTACATTACCCCGATTGGCTTGCTAACCCCGTAGTAGTGAAAAAGAAAAACGGAAAGTGGAGAATCTGTGTAGACTTCACTGACCTAAACAAGGCTTGTCCTAAAGACAGCTTCCGTTACCTCACATCGATCGCCTCGTCGAAGCAACAGCTGGCCATCAGCTCTTGTACTTTATGGAAGCCTTCTCGGGATATAATCAAATCATGATGAACCCCGAAGATCAAGAAAAAACCACATTTATAACCGAATGCGGGACCTACTGTTATAAAGTAATGCCATTCGGATTAAAAAACGCTGGAGCTACCTACACAGGCTCGTGAACAAAATGTTCGCCTGACAGCTCGGAAAAACCATGGAGGTATATATCGACGACATGCTGGTTAAATCTTCAGCTGGAGAAAATCACATCTCCAACCTAAAAGAATGCTTCGATATCCTCAACAAATACGATATGAAACTCAACCCCGCAAAATGCACCTTCGGAGTGCCTTCGGGCGAATTCCTCGGTTACCTCGTAACCGAAAGAGGTATTGAAGCTAATCCGAAACATATAGCGACCTTCTTGGAAATGCCATCACCTAAGACGACCAAGGAGGTACAAAGACTGACCGGACGAATCACAGCTTTGAATCGATTTATATCTAAATCCACCAATAAATGCCTCCCATTCTACAAACTTCTAAAAAACAATAAGAATTTTCTATGGGACGAGAAATGCGAGGAAGCCTTCAAACAACTGAAAGCTTACCTCTCTGAGCCTCCGATCCTATCCAAACCAGTAACAGAAGAACCCCTGTACCTATACCTCGCCGTATCAACTGCTGTAGTTAGCGGCGTGCTGGTACGAGAGGAACAAAACGAGCAAAGACCTGTCTATTACACAAGCAAAAGACTAATAGACGCCGAAACCAGATACCCTACCATGGAAAAATTAGATCTGGCAGTCGTAACAGCTGCCAGAAAGCTACGACCTTACTTCCAATCACACTCGATCGTGGTAATGACCTCACAACCAATACGCACGATTCTACACAGTCCTAGCCAATCATGACGATTAGCTAAGTGGGCCATAGAACTCAGCGAATATGACATCGAGTATAGACCCCGAGCACCATAAAAGCTCAGGTCCTCACCGACTTTATCATCGAGCTATCGTCTGAACAACTAGACCCGAGAGCTGAAGCTTCGGAATGGAGCCTGTATGTCGACGGAGCCTCATCAAAACAAGGTTCCGGAATCGGTCTAAGGCTGACCTCTTCAGCCGGAGAAACCATCGAAGAATCCTACAGGCACGGATTCAACGCTTCAAATAATGAGGCCGAATATGAAGCGCGAATCGCAGGATTGAGACTCGCTCTAAGCCTCGGAATCCGAGAGCTAAATGCCTACAGTGACTCACAACTGGTAGCTAGCCAGTTCCATGGGGAATATGAAACAAGGGACGAAAGAATGGGGGTATACCTCGAAGTCGTACAAAGCCTCACTAAACAGTTCAGCAAGTTCGAGCTAACAAGAATCCCACGAGGAGAGAACTCCTCAGTAGATGCGTTGGCTGCCTTAGCATCCACATCAGACCCCCTAGTAAAACGAATTATACCTACGAATTAAGGTCTCAAAATCCTTAGCTGCGATCGACATCTAAAAGAGATCCCAAGTAACATCAGGTCCCGAAAACTCAACCTCGGAACCTCACACTGAAAAATGATGGAACCTGTTGTCAACATGACCCCTGACCTTCACCCGAAAGTCTCCCAGACCTCATATCTAACTGCGGGACCTGCTACTAACAGAACCTAGAATTCTTTGTTCAAAGAAATAAAGACTTCTACTTAGAAAATCGAATTCATGCTAAGGGATTCATCGAAACGTCGACAAGACCCTTAGCAAGAAACGAAAATCCCTACAAGTCGAATGACTAAAAGCAAAATCAAAATAGAGTAAAATAAAATAAAGGTTTAAAAGCCTCTCCAGGCTACTTAAGTTCAAAAGATCCTAACACAAGCAAATGTTTAAAAGCCTCCTCAGGCTATAAGTCTTAAAAAACGAACAAAAGTCCGTAGGGCAAAAATCCTAAAAACATGATAAAACAACTAAAAGGAGATCTTGTCTTCTGTCTCCAAAGATCTCCTAGACGTCGCGACGTCGCTCGACTGCCTCGTTGTCCACGGCCGGGGCACCTTCATCCGTCTCCTTGTCATCACCTTCTGGAGCCACTTCAGCCGGGGCTAAATCAGGACTCACCAAACCTAAGTTAGAACCATATCCTCCAGAAAAGGATAGATTAAACATGGTAATCTCAAAAGTACCTGAGCTTTCTGAGAGTTGAGGAAGAGGAAGCTTGCTGACCGAGAAATCAGAAACCTGAGCCCTCTCGTAAGCAGCAACCGCTTCCGGCATCAAAACTATCAAACGGTTGTACTCCTCCTCAGCACTTTGAATCTCATTTGCCAGCAAGTCTTTCAGAAGCTCCGTGTTAGCTTGGAGTTCTTGAGCATAGATCTGAAGATTAGCCTCATCCTTCTTCTTGGAGAACTTATCTTTAACTGAGATAAGGATCTTGTTGTAAGCGTCGATCACCTCCTTCTTTCTCTCCTAACAGCGAATTTGACTTCAGCCTCCTTATTCTTCTGACTAACTTGAGATGAAGCAATCAATTCTTGAACTTGTTTCTCAACGACCCTCCGAGCACCATCTAGCTCAGTGACCCTCCTACTCTTCACTTTGATGTCAATCTCCAAGCTCTCGATCTTACCCTGTTGGGAATCAGACTTCAAGCCGAGCCTCTCAACTTCGGATCAAAGTGCTGAAACCTGAGCTCTGGCTTGGTCACGCTCAATCTTGGTGGTCTTCACCATCTCGGTAACCTGGGCAAGCTCCTCAGCATTAGGGGCATTACTCATTGTTTCTTCGAACCTTAGCTGAGCCTTATTAACAGCTCCAGCCAACTACAGACAAACAAACAGCTAAAATAAATATCTATCTAAGAAAAAGCAATAAAAGAAGGCTAAAAATCCTTACCTGACCCATGTAATGAGCAATCTCGATAAACTCATCCCTGTTAGTCAGATTGCTAACCGGGGGAAGAGAACACCCTATCTGCTTCATGTGCCTAATTAGCGTTGCTAAGCCCCAAGGATCATCAAGAATCGATCCAGGCTTCGAGTGAGCGAAATTCCATCCAACGGTCCCTCCCCTCGAGGACGAAGAGGAAGACCTGGATGGTCTGTCACCTTGATCTGTACGTAACCTCTTGTTCCTAGGAGGTTCAGTCTCAGAAGGATCCTTGGTCACCTGAGGATCGACTTCCGTGACCTGAACCAGAGAGCGAGGAAATATCTCCTGAGCTCCCTCAGTTTCAATGAGATCAGCATCCTTAACTGGAACAGAAGCTCCATCATCGAGGACCTCTTTCACAGAGCTAAGGAAAGATCCTCCCTGATTCTTCTCACTTCCTCGCGAGGTGCTGGCTGCTTTCACGGGTCTACCCCTAGATCAGAATGACGGTTGGAGAGGCATCTTGGCTGATTGGGTCTTTTCGGTTCAAGAAGTGCTAGCTCCCGTCGAAATCAATACCACCAAGTTACCTTCGGAAACTGCATTACCAAATTTTCTTCAGCATTCGGATATCTTAAAATAAACTTGCATGCGTCAAAGACGTTAGAATAAATACATTACCTTCTAATTCTGTGACTGGCACATGGTTTAGGAAGGAAGCGTTATACCGATCCGGAAACCTAGCTGATCCTATTCGGGAAGTGGTGTATGACGCCCAGGTACAGGGAGTTTGCTGCAATTTTCGGAAAAGAGCTCTGGTAAGCTTGTTCGGGAGCTCAGCAGGATCTTCGATATCTGCAAACATAACCGAACATCTGTTAGGTTACAATCGATAAAAATAAACAAACACATTCCTGAGAGATCCTAACCGGACGCATCGGACCAAGAAGTCTTAAGGGTACGACCCGCGGGAACCGTCGAGGGATCAATTTTAACGTAAAAATACTTCCTTCTCCAGTCGTCATCACTGCTAGAAAATTTGAAAATACCCAACCTAGGACGACAAGGAAGGTAATAGGTCCCACTACCACCTTCCTTGGAAGCACTCTCCTTTCACTACAAGAAAATAGCTCCAACTCCGACAAGAGTTTCCGAGAAAGTGAATCATCAGAAGGGTTGCTTGGTCTTTACGAGAAATTGCCGAGAAAATATCAATTTTATCAAAAACTTCTCGGTAATTTCCGATAAACAGAGTTTCTCAGAATTTTATCAATTTATATCGTCGGAATTTTGTGGGTACAAAAAAAAAAATTACCGAGAACTTTCATTCCTCAGAAATTTGTTGGTATTATCTCAGAAATTACCCACGACAAGGAAGCGTGAGAAATTTGTCAGAAATTTTGACGGGAAATCAACGGAAGAGTTTCTGTGTACACGTGTTACCTTGGCGACAACCGTCAACCGGTGTCACTAATTTCTTGGTATGTGATAGTTTCGTTGGCTTTCAAGAGAATTCACTTCTCCAATAAATTTTCTGTACTCACCATATTCATCCAATCTTCTCTCAGAGAGCTTTCCACCATACACATAGAGATTTTACCTCTTAGGAAGGTAGCAATAGCTTTAACTCTTTTTAAAATTTTATTATGCCTTATGTTCTTTTGATATAATTAGTAGATATTGCAAGTTCTCGAATCATGTAACATTTGTTTCCCAGATCTGACAGGTTTAGGGATGTTTGTTGATGGAGGAAAACGGCGGCTCTGATGTAGGAGGTATGGATTACCTTGCCCTCCACCACGAACTCTTCTTCTCAACAGGATTGTAGAAAGGTTGATACCGGCGGCGGCTAGAGCTTCACGGCGTCTTGGTGGCAGATCCGGTGTACGACGACTTTTCTTCTTTGGTGCTAAGGTTTAATGGATTGTATCCGGTTTGCCTTGGTTTTTTAAATTTCATTTTTGTAAACCGCTTCTAATCTCCAATCAAGGTGGTTCTAATATATGTATAATATATATAATGTGTTGTACCCGGTTTAGTTGCCTAACCATGACTTTGGCGTGTTTAGTTGAACCAGGCTTCGGCTCGGCTCCAATTATTATTTATTTTTTATTTATTTTTTGTTGAATTTGTCGGTAAGTACTCGAAGATCACCGGCAATATTTTAACAACTTTGTTTGTCGATAACACATCATCGGAAATGCCTCGTCTCTTTCCGATAACTATTTCCGAGATTAATCTGAGAAAAATATCTCGTCGCTAATTTTCCGACAAAGTGACGATGAACGTTGTTTTCCGACGCTCAAACGCCGACTAATTATTGATTGTCGGAGATGTATCCGAGATCATGAATTCCGACAAGTTTCCATTAAATTTTGCTGTCGGTATAGAATTTTTTTCTTGTAGTGTTTATCGAAAACAGGCTCATTGAGGAGCTAAGCCCGGTAGCAACTCCCTCTTCTTTGGATCTAGTGATGAAACCGTTTATCACTCGAATAACCGAGGGAAAAAGTTGGGAAAGGGCTAGTTGATAATGATCGAGGAGATCTAACAGGAGGTCAGGGAGGGGAAACCTAAGATGGATCTTGGAAATATAGTTCTCGTGAATGCAGAACCAACCCTCCGGAGCCGTCTCGGAGGTTTCCTCGGGTTTACAAGCCCTGGCCAATTCCCTCCGACCTTGGGCCTGAATCATAAGGTTCACAACCTCTTGGCTCTTTAGTACAGAGGGCGGATGAGATCCGGAAGGAGCACTCCCACTAGAGCCTCCGGTCTTTTTCGTTTGCTTGGAAACTCTCTGGGCTATCGAATCCTTAGCCCTCTTCTTCCTCTCGGTCTTCCTCATGGTTTCACCAACTTCTTGTTTTACCTTCATAAGCCGAGCACCAGTAGCTGAGATTCCTGTCTCTCCAGAACCTTCTTTTGGTCGGGTCATAGCAAAAACGACGAAAGAAATCGTAAAGAGATAAGAAAGGAAAAAGAAAGATCGAACTAATGGATCAAAGTCTCTGGGGGAAACAGTTTTAAGGGAGATTACTCGAAAGCTTAAAAAAAAAATTATAATAATGAGCGAAAGTAGGTAAAATAAGGAGCCGGAGGAAGTTACCTGGAAAAATGAAACGAAACGTGGAGGAGATGGGTAGAGTTGCAGTTAATGTGTGCAGCTTTATATCCCATAAATTCTCGAAAATCGGGGATAATTATTTCAAATTCATTTCATCTGAGCCGTCGATTACGCTAGAGGCAATAATATCCGTTGGATTGGATGAGAGATATTCTCGAAAGAAGATCACGAGTAATCATTATCTCAACGAAAAGGTTATGAATCGGCGGCTAGGTTTAGCTTCCGAGAAAAAAACATCTTTTCTCGAAAGCTGGGGGCAACTGTTGGGCCCAAATACGGCCCGTTAGCTGAAATTAACAGGCTTATATAATAAGGATTGATAATGGGTTATTATAAGCCCATTAGCAATTAAGTCTTGAGAAAAGAGTTGAGAAGAAGCCGGAGGCTATTTTTCTCAGGAAAGAAAGGTTAACAAAACAGGTCACGGAGGAGAGTTCCGGACCTCATTCACTGGGAGCTAGTAATTAGCTCAGGATGGATGCGCAGGACCCGGTCAAAAGGAGACTGTTGAGAATCCCTCAACTCACGGAGCAAATCTCGGAGGTTAGCTGAGGTCGTTGAAACATGATCGCGAGCTATAAAAGAGGAGGAGGAGATCAAAGCAAGGGGTCCAGATTTTGATTAATCATTATTCCCATATTCAAGAACTCTAGAAAAATCGTTTATTCTTTGTAATCTCAGATCAAATCATTTGTAATCGTCTTTTACCAAAAAAATCAATACAATCCAATTCATTCTTTAAGTTCTAACAGGATTCAGCCCACGATTATCTTTTCTCCATTCTAAACCTAACCTAAAATCAGGAAGTGAGTTTTCTCCAATCTTTTCTGATCATTGCATAGGATTCGGCCTCTATCACTTCCTGAAATAGTCGGTGAGCACCAGGATGTAACACTTCTGTCAAGATTGGGGCATTGGTCGGATGATGTCCATTGCCCAGCGCATGAACGGGTAAGGGTATGTCATCGTTCGTAGTGCCTCGGTTTGGCAGTGGATCGTTGAGGCTTGCCGTTTACACTTATCGCCTTGTCGTGCGAACGTCTTGCAGTCGGTGATCATGGTCGGCCAGTAAAAGCCCAAGCTTTTTACTTTTAGAGCAAGTGCTCATCCGCCTGCTCCTTTGTACGTCTCGCCATGTCGAGATACGTCTCCTCACTGTGGATGCATCGGAGAAGAACCTTGTTTGCTGTCCACCTATGGAGTACACCGTCGGTGACGACGTAGTTTGAACTGCGCGCCTTGAGTCGTCGTGCCGTCCACTTTTCCACATGGAGTTTTCCGTGGGTGAGGATATCAATCAGCTCGGTCCTCCAATCGGGCGTTGCTTCGTTGGATTGCTCAATTGCGAGAACATGAGTCGTGTCGGTGTGCGGTTCCTCGTCGTTTAAGTCGATGCTCGGTTTATCGATTTGATGAATGGGGATCATTCTTTTGACCTTATCTCGGGATTTGCTTCCCAGGGCTGCGAGAGCATCAGTGCAGACATTCTCCCTGGGTGGAACTTTCACGATTTCGAAGAACTCGAATTCTTTGGCGAGGTCATGGACTACCTTCAGGTATGCGTCCCTTCGTTCATTCCAAGTGTCGTAATCGCCACTGAAATTACTCATGACGAGCTGGGAATCGCAGTAAGCACTTAGTCGTTTTGCCTTTACAGCTTTGGCTAATCGTAGCCCGGCAATGAGTGACACGTACTCAGCTTCGTTGTGGAAGCGGCGAAGCCTAGTCGGAACGATTGTCTGATCAGCTCGCCAGTTGGGGACTGCAGCTGGACCCTTGCGCCAGATCCTTTGTTTGTTGATGAGCCGTTGACGTGCAGAATCATGTTATTGCTCGGCAGGGTTAGATCTTGTGCAAGTTCTGGTGGTAACTCGATCATGAAGTTGGCTAGGACTTGCGATTTAAGCGCTGTTCGGTTTCGAAAGACGATATCGTGCTCGCTGAGTTCGATTGCCCACTTGAACAAACGTCCTGATTGGTTGGTATTCTGCATGACTGTACGGAGGGGCTGATCGGGTAGTACTTTGATTGTATGCGACTAGAAGTTGGGTCGCACTTTTCTTTCCGCGGTGATGACTGCTAGGGCCATCTTTTCGAGCTATAGGTATTGCGTCTCGGGATCTGTCATGTGTTTGCTGGTATAGAATATTGGTTTTTGCTCGCATCGGTCGTCTTTGACGAGTACACTGGTGACTGCGATCAGCGAGACGGATATGTAAATGTAAAGCGTGTCCCCGGGTTTGGGCTTGGCCAGAATCGGCGGAGTGGTGAGGTAGGTCTTTAATTGACTGAAGGCTTCTTCGAACTTCTCGTCTTAAGTGAATCGCTTATGGCCGCGCAACAGTTCGTAAAACCGGAGGCACTTGTCGGTGGACCGCGAGATAAAATGGTTTAGGGCAGCGATTCGAATCGTGAATCGCTAGACTTCCAGACTATTTTTTGGGCTAGGAAGATCGAGGATCGTGGAAATCTGTTTAGGGTTTTCCTCTATTACTCGCTGCTTTATGATGTAACCGAGGAACTCCCCCAAAGTGACACTGAAAGTGCATTTCGCGGGTTTACCTTCATTCCATATTCGTTCAGGATTTTGAAACATTCTTGCAGGTGGGCTGGATGGTCGGGTGCATGTATCGACTTAACCAGCATGTCATCGATGTACACTTCCATCGTCTTGCCGAGTTTGTCGGCGAACATTTTATTGACTAGACACTGGTACGTCGCGCCGGCATTTTTCAGCCCAAAGGGCATGATGTTTTTGCAGTATGTTTCTCTATAAGTAATGAACACGGTCTTCTCTCGGTCATCGGGGTGCATCGGGATCTGATTGTACCGAGAGAATGCGTCCATAAACGTGAGAAGTTCCTTGCCGGCTGTTGATTCGACCAACCAATCGATGTGCGGGAGAGGAAAGCTATCGTTGGGGCATGCGTTGTTCATGTCCGTAAAATCGACACAAATGCGCCACTTTCCATTCTTTTTCCTTACGACAACCGGGTTTGCTAGCCACTCCGGGTATCGTACCTCTGTGATCCGGCTGCAAGCAGTCGCTCTACTTCTTCATTGACGGCCTTTGACCGTTCTGGACCGAGTTTGCGACGCTTTTGTTGGATGGGTTTGAAGGTGGGATCAACGTTGAGCTCGTGAGAAGTGATTTTCAGGTTGATTCCTTGCATGTCCAAGGTGGTCCACGCGAAGGCCGATGCATTTTCCTTGAGAAAGGAAATGATCGTTTGCTGCATTTCGTCAAAGATGCAAGGAATGGGCTTTGTCGTTGTCGTTGCTGGGGTCGTTGCTGGGGTCGTTGC
This sequence comes from Eruca vesicaria subsp. sativa, assembly GCA_932364175.1. Taxonomy (NCBI): domain Eukaryota; kingdom Viridiplantae; phylum Streptophyta; class Magnoliopsida; order Brassicales; family Brassicaceae; genus Eruca; species Eruca vesicaria. The sequence goes on along the minus strand of CAKOAT010770709.1, from coordinate 142,909 downwards.
TGGGGTCGTTGTCGTCTATCTGCACCCGAGGATCTAGTTCTCCCGGGGATATAAATTGTGAATGGGCTTGGCGACTGCATTGACCTGAGGGATTGGTTGCTGGATCTTGATATTGGCGACTAGGAGATCACATGCGGCCTGTTGGTCGCCTCGTAACGTCTTGATCCGACCATCGTTTCCTAGAAACTTGACACACTGGTGGTAAGTGGAGGAGATTGCTTTCATCGAGTGGAGCCATGGCGTACCAAGTATAACGTGATAGGGTGCTTCAGTCGCGATAACGGAGAACTTGACCATGCGAGTGATTCCGCCAGCGTAGACTGGCAGTCTGATAGTGCCAATCATCTCCTCTGATACTCCGTTGAATCCGGTTAAGGAGTGGTTGGATTGTTTCATGAGACTTAAGTCGGCTCCCATCTTTCTAGGGTATTATGGAAGATAAGATCGACCGAACTGCCGGTGTGGATCAGTACTTTGGTTCCTTCACATTCTCCAATTGCCAACTCAGTGAGGAGCGGGTCATTGTGCGGCTTGTGGACTCCGAGAGCATCGTCTGCTGAGAACGTGATCAAAGGATCGTTCTCGGGTACGGATGGCACTTCTGCGAGGTCTTCGCTTGTCGCTGGTGAGCTTTTACGGAGCGAACTGAGTTACCACACGGAGGCGAACCTCCCATGATAACATTTGCTCGCTTTCCTTGGATATGCGAGCGCAGGTTGTAAGGTGAGAACTCGACTATTGGGTGCTTTGCTCGGTTATCTTTGGCCGCGTCGAGCTGTTGTCACAGGTCCTGGACTTTCGGCCTGCTGAGTTTGAGCCGGAGGTCAGAAACCTTTGAGTTCAGATGACTCCTCAAATCGATACCGTCTGGGAAAGTATCGCATGCGGGATTGTCTGCGACCCCGGCTTGCTCGGGTATCGGGATGGCAACCTTATCTTCTGTCTTGGTGGGATCTGGTGGTGCCGTCTCTGTTGTGATGTTTCTTCGCTTAAATCTGCGTCGCAGGTCTACGGGACTTAGACTACCCCTCTGTAAGTCGCTTGTTGATACGCACGCGCAGATCCTTTCGGGGAAGTTCTGTTTCTTTGTGTGCCGGTGAGCTCGGGCGTGCGAGGATGACCTCAACTCGTCATCAATTCCTCGACTGCTCTTCCTCAGCAGACGAGTCACCCTTCTACTGGGCCTTGGGAGCGTTTTCCTTGGTATTCACCATCTGCTCGGCTTGTGGGGTTTTGCCCTGAGAATTTTGAGCCTTCTTGTGTTTATTTTTACTCCAGTTGTTGCTCTTCGGCTTCGCTTTGGGGGTGGGGGGCTCAATCTCCAACTTGCCACTGGTGAGGGAAGAGAGGAAGTGCTCGTATAGGATTTTACACTCCTTCGTGTCATGCTTCTTACTCTTGTGATAGGAATAGTATTTCTTTGGTTCCGCCAGATTCGACCATGACGCTTCAGGTGCCCCTGAGGTCTTTTGCTCGCTGTCAACCCTGTCCCAATGGGTCCATCCCTTTCCTCGGACAACGACTGTGGAACCCGGGAGGTCTTCCTCATCAACCATGTAAATGAAAATTTTCTTTGGATTCCGTTTGTCGCTGGGGGTGTGCTGTCGTGGTTCTGAACGGGTGTCGGTGCTTTTAGTCTGCGCTTGCTTCGTCGCGTTCTGCTTGCTGATGATTGCATTGGTGTCTTCTTCCATGCGGATGAAGTTGTTGGACCGAGCAATGGCGTCAGAAAGGGACTTAGTCGGATGACGGTATAGGTGGTCTCGGAATTTAGAGTGTACATACAGGGTGTCATAAGGGCGTCCACAGCAACGTTGTCCGGGACTTTGACTTTGGATACAATTCCCTTAAACTTCTCCATAAAGCTGCGAAGGCTCTGCTCCCGTGCCTAGGAAAGGTTCCAGAAATCCGAATCAGTGGCTTCCTCGCGTGTGAACATTATATAGTTCTTTAGGAACACAGATGACAAGTCGTGGAAACTGTCGACAGATTTTTCCGGCAAACCGGTGAACCATGTGAGGGCCACACCGGTTAAACTCTCGACGAGGAGCTGAAAAAACCCATTGTCTGTTTCCTCGTCGGAGAAGTTTTGTCGCCTCATCGCGATATTGAAGGATGTAATGTGGGCAGTCGGGTCCGAGAGACAATCGTATGTCGGTAAGCGGATATTGTCTATCTTGCGGAGCCTTACGTTGGTTATCTTGCTAGTCAATGGTGTTCGAAGAGTATCCGCGAGGATGCTCTCGATGAGCAGAGCGGAGGTCGTGACCCCATAGATCTTTGAGTTTATGTCGAGGAGGGCTTGCTTGAGAGCGGCGATCTCCAGAGAGTTTTCAGATCTGAGGTACTGGGGATGTTGGTTTGCTCCTCGGCGCCTTGGGCCTGCGCTCCGGCGACTTGGTCACTAGGGTTTGCTGTTCGGTCAGTGTTGAACAGCTGTCGTCAGAAAGGCTGGTTAGTGACAGCCGTCTCAGCGAATGGAGCGAGGATGGCTGCTATAGCGACGAGTTGGTCAGTAGTCTCTCTCTGAGCTTCGTCTTGGCGTGCAAAGCGTTCCATGACGAAGTCGATGAAAGTTGGAGTAAGCGGCACGGCAGTGGCCGGAGTCGGTGCTACTGCATCTCCTTCCTGGCCGTAGGTTAAATCGTTACTCGGACTTATTCCTATGTTGACGCTACTTTGTTATGCCCCATGGTGGGCGCCAATTGTTTGAACCGAGTTCGGTCTTATATCAGTAAGTGAGTGACTAGACTCATCTGTGGGTTATTTCAAAGGCGTTTTACTATTTGTGAGTGGAAGAGTAAGTTTATTGATGAGAGAGTTGATGTACAAATACGGAAACAAACGAGGCGAGACGGCCTTGCTCGGAGAGCTCAGCCGTGAAAGTATAAGTCGGAAGAATGTAAAGAGGTGAAAACCCTAGTTCTAGCCGCCTTGCAAGTGAGGGCTTGATTTCGGATCCCCTTCTCGTTGTCTCCTTCTCCCCTTTCATAGCATGCCCTGCTCTTCCAATAACCTATGTCGGCATCCCATAATGGGTCTCTTGTAATGGGCCTCCTGGTCGGTCCATCCAAGCGCGTGTCACTCGGCAAGTTCTTGTCTTTTAGTCGCGGGGACGAGTGGATTTGGGCTGAGTCGAGGCGTAATCGGTTGTTGGACCGACTCGGGCCGTCCCTAAGTTGGCTGTCCTTGTTATTTGATGGGCCCTGAAGGATGGGGAAATCTACTCCTACAAATATGATTGTGTCTCCTATCATAGCACATAAGGAGATGGCCTTACGTCATAGAAAGATCATAACAAATAGTGTGTTGTCAAGGCGGGATCTTGTGGAGCTATGTTCATGGAGGAAGAGAAATGCTTCCTCTAAGTACATCACTGTATTTGATTTTTTTTAGCTCACGAGTTTTTTTTCTTGTGGTCTCTTTATAAGCACGTCTACGTCTCGTTTATTTTTTGCAACAATTATCAATTGTTACATGTCTTTCGTTTTTAAACAACTAGCTTTGTTTTCATGTCATGTTGGGGTAATCGCATGGTGATTTTTTTTTATGGTTGCTCTTGAGCTTTGGACTTCTTGTCGTTGTATGGTTAGAGAAGGGTGCTTGTAGTTGTGATTCTCCAGCTTGCGAGCTCGAGTGAGGCGTCGATTCATCAGTCTGGGATGAGACGTCAAGTTTGTTAGTTCTCGTCTTAACAAGAGGTCGGGTTTGTCGATTATCGTGGGAAGTATGGTTCGCCTTCTTGCGAGACGTCAGTTATGAACAAATCAGCCAAAGAATTTTGACTGGCTGAATATATATCAAATTTTGTGCGAAGTTGCGTCAAAGTGAGAAACATGAAGATCGACCCCTTCCCTGATTCATGTCCGTCTCTTTCAGGAGGTTACAACCTTTGTTCTTCTGACTTCGTAAAACAACAATGGTGGCTTCGTGTTGATTACGTAGGAAGAACTTGAGATGTATTACGTTTGAACATCGCATGATCACTCGTGATACAAGGCACGTCCTTGAGAGGATTATATCATAAAGAGAGTTTTTTTTTATCTTTGGTCCTGGTACAATGTATTTTCCTTTTCGTTCTTTCAGTCGTGGGGTTAAAAGGACTGTGTCTTTATTAGCTAATGACTGAAACGTGTTTGACTTTGCTTCTGGCTCTCTTGCTTCTTTTTCTTTCGGTGGAGAAAGGGAAGAATAATTCTGACGGTGGTGTTCAAGTTGTGAAGGTTCCTGGACCTAATAACATGAACAAGAAAGGTACCCGCAATAATCATTAACCATGTTTAGCTTTTTCTGGAATGTGAGAGGCTTTAACAAACCTACAAAGCATTCTGTTTTGAGTAGATGGTGGCAGGGTAGTGATTTGAGCTTCAGTTGTTTGTTGGAAACTAGAGTTAAGGAAGGGAAGGCGAAGAAAATTGTTTCAGAGGTGTTTTGTGGTTGGGAGTTTATGTCTAGTTATGAGTATAATGTATTGGGAAGGATTTGGGTTCTTTGAAAGTCGGATGTTCGATTATCTCTGGTCTTCAAGAGTGATCAAATTATCACTGTTTCTGTGAAGATCAAGGATATGGAGGATGAGTTCTTTTCTTCATTTGTGTATGCTCGAAATACAATAGAAGAAAGGAGGGGGTTATGGGAAGATATGTGCAGTCACCATGATTCTCCTATGTTTCGAGATAAGCCATGGATTATCATGGGAGATTTTAATGAAGTTTTGGATGGAAATGAGCACTCAGGCTATGGTGATACACCTAATATTTCTGGAGGGATGAGAGATTTTCAGAGAGTGGCAAGATATTGTTGCTTGTCTGATAATAGTTACCAAGGGCCTTTATTTACTTGGTGCAACAAGAGAGAAGCTGGTCTTATTTGTAAAAATCTAGATTGGGTGTTGGTGAATGATGTATGGCTTCATCAACATTCTCAAGTTTATAGTGTTTTTGAATCGGGTGGGTGCTCTGATCATCTCAGAAGCAGAACGATGATAATGAGAGAAGTGGAACAGAAAAGGAGACCATTCAAATTCACTAATGCCGTTAGTGAGATGCCAGAATTTATCAGGTTGCTTGAAGAATACTGGAGTGAATCTGCTCCTCTATTCATATCAACTTCAGCTATGTTTAGACTTACAAAAAAGTTGAAGGCGATGAAGTACCCATTGCGAGAGTTGAGTAAGAAAAAGTTAGGGGATCTGCCTAGAAGAGTTAAAGAGGCTTATGTGACTCTTTGTGAGATGCAGAAGGTGACAATGGATAATCCCTCAGTTGATACCATAAAAGATGAAACAGAGGCGCTTCGAAGATGGCAGAGACTCACTGATCTGGATGAAGGATTCCTTAAGCAAGGATCCAAAATTGCATTGTCTCAGTGTGGGAGATTAAAATACTAAAGTTTTCAATAATGCAGTGAAGCTGAGAGAGGTTAGGAATGCTATCAATGAGCTCAAAGGTCAAGATGGGTTAAAAATCATTGGGGAAAATATTAAAAAAGAAGCGGAAAGATATTTTGCTGACTTTTTATCTCATAAGCCTCAGGAGTTTGAAGGGGTTTCTGTTGATAGGCTAAAGGTTCTTTTGAATTTCAGCCGTAGTGAAATGGATCAATTACAGTTACAACGGGAGGTAACAAAGGAGGAAGTGAGAAAAGTTATCTTCAGTATGCCATCAGGTAAACCGCTAGGCCTTGATGGATATACCAGCTAGTTTTTTAAAGCTACTTAGGGGATTATTGGAAGAGATGTAAGTGTTGCTATCCAAGCCTTCTTTGAGAAAGGATTCTTGCTGAAAAGATTAAACTCCACCATTCTGGCTTTGATACCGAAGAAAGACAAGGCTGAAGAAATGAAGGATTATCGCCCCATTTCATGTTGCAACGTACTATGAAATCAATCTCAAAGATCTTAGCTAATAGACTTAAGGGAGTTCTCCCGAAGTTTATAGCCTTGAATCAGTCAGCTTTTATTATTGATCGTTTTCTTATGGAGAACCTTTTGCTAGCCACATAACTAGTTAAAGACTACCATAAAGAGGAGATTTCTCCAAGATGCTGTATGAAGATTGATATCTCGAAGGCCTTTGACTCCGTGCAATGGCCGTTTTTCTGATGCCTTAAAGGCACTTGGTTTTCTTGACAAGTTCATACACTGGACTAATCTTTGCATCAGTACAACTTCGTTTTCGGTTCAAATCAACGGAGAACTAGCAGGTTACTTTCAAAGTGAAAGAGGGTTGAGACAAGGATGTTCGTTGTCACCCTACCTATTTGTCATATGCATGAATGTTTTCTCTAAATTGATCAACGAAGCAGCAGGGAAGAATGATTTTGGATACCATCCTCAGTGTAAAAATATTGTTCTAACACACCTATGTTTTGCAGATGACCTAATGGTCTTTGATGATGGTTTTAAGAGGTCTCTTGATGGCATACTGAAGGTATTCGAAGAGTTTGAGAAGTTCTCGAGACTCAAAATTAATCTGTAGAAGTCAACATTAGATATGGCTGTGGCCCCAAGGCAGACTAGTGCAGATATATTGGCTTTTCCATTTGAAAATGTTCAACTTCCAGTATGAGTTTGGCGAACTTTTAGTTAGCTGCTTTTAGACCCAGCTTCATGTCTCCATGAAATTGAGAAGCTTTGCTCGGCGTTCTTGTGGTAAGGCCCGTCATTGAACACAAAGAAAGCTAAAGTTGCTTGGTCCATTGTCTGTCACCTTAAGATAGAGGGTGGATTGGGTTTAAGGCCTCTGAAGGAAGTAAATAATGTGAGTTGCCTAAACTTATTTGGAGAATACTTACTGGAAAAAATTCTTTGTGGGTGCAGTGGATCAAAGTTTATTTGATCCGTAAGAATTCTTTCTGGACAGTAAAAGAGATATCGCAAGCAAGGTCATGGATGTTGGTTAAAATCCTAAAATATAGAGAAAAAGCAAAAGAATTCTATAAGGTGAAAGTCAACAGTGGTAAACAAACGTCCTTCTGGCATGAATCCTGGTTGGACATTGCTTGTCTAGTGGATATCTCAGGTCCAAGAGGATATATTGATATGGGCATAAGATGTAATGCCACAGTTGAGGAAGCTATGATACAACATCGGAGAAGAAGGCATAGAGATCAGATTTTTAATTTGATTGAAGATGAACTTGCAAAATATAAAGAGAAGGCTGCAAGTGATGATGATATTGGATTATGGAAGTAGAAGACCAATATTTTTAAGAGCAAATTCTCATCTAAAATGACGTGGGAACGGATGAGAATTCGAGGAGAAACTCATGAGTGGAGTAACACTATTTGGTTCTCTTATGCGAGTCCAAAGTATGCCTTTCTTACATGGGTGGCAATTCAAAATAGGCTTGCTATTGGGATCCGAATGCAGAGTCGGGGCGGAAATGTTAATGTAGCTTGTTCTCTTTGTGATGAGCCTGTTGAAACAAGAAACCACATGTTCTTTGAGTGTAGATATTCATCAGAAGTGTGGGAAAATTTGGCGAGAGGCCTCATGGAGGATGACTACACAAACAGTTGGATATATATTGTCCAATTGATATCTACGTGACAGAAAACGATCAAGTCTTTTACTCTGAAGTATTTGTTCCAGGCAACAATCCATGGGTTGTGGTTGGAGAGGAATGGTAGAAGGTATAAAGAGGTATCTTCACCACCTTCCAAGTTAATAAGATTGTTGGATAGGGTTATGCGCAACAGGTTCTCTTCTATTCAAAGAGATGGAGATACAAGGATGGAAGAAGGGTTGCGGTACTGGTTCTCTACAAGGCCAATGATTGGAGTTTAGAAAATACTTGTATAGGAGGGAGATAGTAGTTTGGTTGATGCAGTTTTAAACGACACTATATAAGGATGCATTGTATAATGTACCAATGGGTTTTTGAATAAAAAGTTAACATTTATTCACAAAAAATATATATATATATATATATATATATATATATATATATATATATATATATGTCTTACATAAAGTGAATTACTCTTATTGATGCATCCACACATAGCTCGATAGCTAAGGACATGGTCGAGACAGGAGAACATGACTCGGATACAGACGAGTGGCCAGATCATGAAGAAGCAAGCGGAAGAATGTAATTTGTCAACAATCCAGATGACTCAAGTGAAGAGAACAACCATGACAAACAACAGCTTTGTCGACTAACTGAATCTTAAGAACCTAGAGGACACAAGGAAGACATTTTGGAACGAGTTCATGATGGAGTTGAGAGAGAGAGAGAGAGAGAGAGAGAGAGGAGACTTGTTTTCTTTAACTATTCTTGTCCTATTTTTGAATTTAACTTTTCTTGTAGGTAAGAAATGGCTGATGAACCAAGGAACAAGGATCCTGCTGGTGAACCAGCAGCCCAACGCATACTCCTTGATTAACTTCAATTTGAGGCAATGATTGCCGATCTTGAAATTTATGCTAACATAATACCTGCTGAGGTTGCTAATGTTTCAGATATGGTTGTGGCAGCAGCAAGGAACACACCAATTTGAGCTAGGAAACTAGGAGATGGAGGTGTCAACAATCCAGCTAACGAGGAGGACGAGGGACGGTTCAACAGACCTGACTAAAGGCGACCGCATGCTGATGACACCCTAGGCAATCTCAATCTTAGGATCCCTGAATTCTTGGGTAAAAACGACCCAGATGTCTATCTTGAATGGGAGAAGAAGGTTGAACTTGTGTTCATGTTTCAAAACTTCACTAGGGAAAGAAAAGTTAAATTAGCAGCAGTAGAGTTTGAAGGCTATGTTATTAACTAGCGGGAACAAGTTTTCGTTACAAGGATATGCAATGGACAGAACCAAGTGACTTTGTGGCATGAGATGAAAGAAGTCATGAGAAGGCGTTTTGTACCAGCTCATTACCAGAGGGAGCTTCACCAACGTATCAGACGGCTGACCCAATGGCCTAAGAATGTTGAGGACTACCATCAGGAGATGGATAACCTCATGATTAAAGCAGATGTCTTGGAGTCTGAAGAAGCTACTATGACACGGTTTCAAAGAGGACTAAAACATGACATCCAAGACAGAATATAGTCGCAGGAGTACGATACCATAGAAGAGATACTTCACAAGGTGACCCTGATTAAACAAAAGAACAAAAAGAAGAGGAGTGGGGCAGAACCAATAACGTTCTTCTTCGGAACCCACCTACGCTACAACAGAGAAATATTTTGAATATTGGTTTGTGATCAAATGCTATCATCACAAGATACTCCATGTGAGATTTGGGGAACAATTGGAACCATTCCTCATTTCCGAAACTGCGGTCAAGTCTGCAGTGGATCCATATCTGGTCTCTCTTACCAGCTAAGAGAGTGTATTTCCAGAGCTTTTGGTTTCTCTTATCTTGCAATTCTCTACCATGTTTCGAAAAATCCAAAAAGTAGCCTCATTCCTCGTTGGGCCTCCAACCTTTTCTGATGCATTCAGAATTTCGTTAAAATCCCTGACCAAGATCCACACCTCATTCCTAGCCATACCGATATAATTGAATCTGTCTGATAGGCCATGGATTTTACTCACTTTTAGCCATAGTATATAAGTGTTTAAATATCTAAATATTACGTTTTAGAGTTTAGCATATTTATAGGTTTGAGAAATGAATTGGAGGAAAGTGATGTTTTGGAAAATTTTGGAGACAAAAGGAGAAATCACTCGAGCTGACCATCGAGCTGACCATCGAGCTGACCAGAGGTCAACGATCATAGTCACTTATCGATTGACGCACACCTTGTGCTATCAATTGACAGTCATCGCGCGCAGAAACTACGCACACCTTGGATCTAGCCGACTTTAAGTTCAAGTCTTCACCAAATTATGAGATTGCCCCTGATGAGTTTTACCTAGTATCTATTCCTTTGCCTATGTTTGACGGAAAAGTGGGCGTTCTTATTTTCTAGTTTTCACCACAAATGTTTTTAGTAAGGATTGGAGAGAAGATTCAAAAGTTCTTCAAAGCTTGTTATTGGAACTCCATTATTACTTATCTATTTAAGCAGTTTCTTATTACTTTGTTGTTATGAATTGCATAGCCATGTATGAGTAGTTTTATTGTTAGACCCTAATATTAGAATTGTAGGCACAATGGATAGCTTGGTCTTTATTCTGAATAGATCCTGAATGAACTAGGATTGCTAGAAAAAGCGAGAGCTGCTTTAGGAACCCTAGTGAGCATGTAATCAATCCGAGCACAAAGCTTGCTAGAAACGCGTTGATCGATATTCTTATAGAATAATCGATCGACAGATCGAAAGGTATATCGATCGATAGTCCTCTAGAATCATCGATCAACAACTAATGTTAAGATCATTAGATCTAGAAAATAGATGAGTCTAAGCAAGTGATAGCTCATTGATTAGTTCTTATAGTTGAGCTCTATAATATCCTGCAACCAACTAATAGCATCTATATCTCTATAATCTTGACTACCTTAATAGACACCCTAAGTATAGCTATTTTCCCATATTGTTACAAACCTCAATCACAAACTGAACAACTACCTTGTTCAAACCTTGTTTTTACTATTAATCATAATCAATCTAGTTTTATTAGTCTGATTAGATCTTTTGGCGCCCTAGCTCTATGTGGATTCGATCCCTAAGTACTAAAACTGAACCTCTTATTTGAGAGAATAAAGTCACTCCTTAGGGTAATTTGAAGAGAAGGAAATCTGCCTCTATCCTTAGGAAAGAGCACAAGGATCAGATGAAAGCAAAGTTAAACAGTGTTCACAAGTTTCTTAAGAAGCATGTTTTCTTTGCAGAAGCTATAGATGTAGAGGATAAAAAAGAAGCAGAAGAGGATGTGAACTTCATCAGTGGCACTGGATTTCAAAGGTCTCGAAACCAGTATGGAAACATGAACTCCTCTGGGAATGGCCAGAGGAGTAATTTCATTCATAATTCGCAGTACCAGAAACCCTACAACAATAACAATAGCAGGAGCTATGGAAATTCATCTTACCATAATCCACCACTACAGACTCAGGAGAACAAGATTGAAGCAATGCTTGATCAGGTTCTTGAAGGCCAACAGAGGCTGACAGTAAATTTCAATGGAAAGACTGACTCTTTCTACAATAACCTGAACAGAAAGTTTGAGACTTTGAGCAGTCATGTGAGAAGCAGGAGATGTAGGTAGTTCAGACACGAGAAGTTGTTAAGAGGCAGGAAGCCTTAGCAAGGGGGATATGAGGTAAACTAATGAATCACCACGTGAATGCCATCAAAGATGATGATTTCTCGCAAGTGGTTGAGAATGAGAAGCTTCAGAAAGGATATTTTGATATCAGAAGCTCTATGAGTTTTGGCGGTTCGCAATGGTGTCGATCGACACCACACTTCGAACATCAATCGATGAACTTCAACAAGCAGCGATCAACGAGCTTTTCCAAGCATCTATCAAAAAAAGAGCTGGTTGAATCGTGCAATACAGTGAGGATCATGACTCACGAGGAGTTTGCGGCAAGACACCCGCATCCATCCAGACCCTTTCATGTCAATATCGATCGATACCAGGAACCATCCTATGTGACACAAGAGCTTCAGTCAGCATACTACCTAAGGTTATGGCAGAGTAGTTGGGTCTGAAGATAGAGCCTTCAGACCATCTCCAATGGTTTACACTATTTTTTACTCTAAAATAGAGTCACTCTATAATAGAGTTGGAGTTTACTCCAATGGTACTCTATTTTAAAGTGAAAAATAAAGTGATGAAAAAAGAAAAAAACAAGTTACTCTATATTTGGAGTAAACCTATTTTTCACTCTATTATATAGTGAGAAATATAGTACCATTGGAGCACTTTTACTCTAAAACTCTATTTTAGAGTGAAAAATAGAGTGGGATTGGAGATGCCCTCAGATGAATCATTCACTTTTGTGGATTGTTCTCAAAGGAAATCAGGAGGAATCATCAGAGACCTTGAGGTGCAGATTGGTAACGCCCGTGTCCCAATCGATTTTCATGTTCTAGACATCAAGTTGAACTGGAATTCTTCTCAACTACTTAGGAGAGCTTTCATGGCTACTGTAGGAGCAGTTTGTAACATGCAGACCAACCAGTTGTGCCTGACATTGATAGTTCAGAATGTCTACTATGATCCGATTCGATATGTCAAATCACGGATGTCATTCATAGGAACTAGAGATAATCTAGGATTCATAGCATCATGACGGTGTAGAGCTGAATACGAGACAAAGTATGATGAATCGATCAATACTTACACTCCGACATCTTTCAATAGTCGCTTGGAAGAATCGATCGACAACCGCCCAGACGATGCGATCGACAACTTTCCAGAAGATTCTATTGGAAGTTGGGAGAATGATTACTACCAACCTACCTTTGCAGTAGACATTGTTTCACCTTTAGAACGAGATGATCCGTTTGCCAGGTATGACAAGGACTACAAAGAGGAACAAGCTATTGAGTATCATGGTCTTACTACAGAAGAAGATAGAGTTCTATATCATTCCTATGGAAACACGGAATGAGCCATCAATCGATAGAGGTTACCCACCATCGATCGACATCACGAAAGAGGGAAACTACTCAGTAGGCAGTTGGGCAGATGATTACTGTAGAGATAGTTATGCAGTCGAAACCGCACTACCTGGGATAGTGCAGATGAAAAAGGCCCATCGATCGACGGTACTCATGAACCATCGATCGCTAATCACGAACCATCACAATCTGAGGTAAGATTACAAGATCATACAAATAATAATCTTCTAACACCGGATGAGTTTGGTATTTTCAGGGATCTAGATGGCTATGCATTAGCTAAGGATGGAGGAATTCTACACATATCTAGAGAGGACATCACATACATGCTTGAGATGGCTAATGGACTAGATACCCTCTTCATTCAACAACACAAAAAGTATCGGGAGACGGAGTTAGACGAATTATATGATGAACCTTGTGGAGTAGGGACTCGTTTCGAGCGGAAAAATCATACATGCCAACGACCATCGATCGACGAACCAACACCACCATCGATCGACATGCGTCCCAAATTTGAACGAAGAGCTTTCAACCGCTTCGGAGTAAGAAAGTTCTAGTGGGAACAAATAGATGAGTACGGCATCTATAGAGATGAGAATGGACAAGCACGAGGAATAGACGAAAACCTCATCCATATCACAAAAGCTAACATCAGAAATCTTCTAGAAGAGCTTCAATGCACGGACTTTCCTACATATGTCTTCCAGAACATGCAGAGGGATATATTCAGCCCAAAGCAGAGCCAAACACCTACAACAAAGATGAGGCTGATGAGGTGGTATTTGGAATTTGTAATGCTTAAGGAAGATTAAGAGATGAGTTCAACACAAATTTGTAAAGCTTGATAGTGTCTACTACCCACTACATGACATGGTTGACTACATGCATGGAAGAGATAAATCAAGACATAGCCAATATGCAGATACATCATGGAACCACAGAAAGATCATCACCATCGATCGACAGTAACGACATACAATCGATCGATGTTAACGACCTACCATCGATCGACAGCGAGCCTATGCCAACATATCTGACCAAGTCTGAGCCATCTATCTACACCAGGGAAGAGATTGATGAGTTAGTAGAAGCACTCAATAGAGCTATCAGTTCGGCAGAGGACAGACTTGACAAGAGATGTGATTATGCCTACTTCTCATTCGACAACAAATTCAGATTTTTGACTTCATGCACTGCGAGTTGAGTAAGGAAGTAGCTGCAATCCAGAGATACATAGCAATTCTACCAAACACTTCAACATCGATCGACATTAGCACTTCACCATCAATCAACGGCGACTCCAAAACAATTTGAGGCAGGCTAGTAACAAAGGAGATCTTGCACGACAAGCTTGATACAATCAACAATGGAGAGAACATATCCGATCACACATATGCAACACTTGTGAAGCATTTGTTCAGTATTGAGAGTCTTGGAAAAAGGTTACAGAAGGTAGAGAATGCTACTGCAGCAATGAGTGAAAAGTGTACCAGAGAAGATGAGGCCATAAGAAGCTTTGGCCGTACAATGTGTCAGAAGAACAAAGAAGAAACAAAGACTTGTTTCCCAACAAGTAGCTTTGTTCCACCACACTAGCCAATAAACCTCCAAAGTCAAGCTAAAAGACTATAACAAAGCGCTGAGTGGGAGACAAATCACTATTAAATAGTTTCATTAAGTTTTTATTAGATTAGCACTTATTTTTTTTTTGTAATTTTTGCAGGTTAAAAAATGGATCTGAATAGACGATTGCCATGGATATTGACCGACGAGCGCATGTAGACATCGATCGACATTACACTACCTGCAGCGACCGATGGAAACAACATTCCATTGATTGACATACACTCCGGTCAGGTGTCTCGTTCTTACATGTTACATTGAGTCCTTATGATACCCTACATCAGAGCCTATGGACATTGACAAGACCACTACTGGAATAACCCTGAGGAAAAGAAAGGATAAAATTCCTAAATATCTGAAGAGGGAACCTAATGAGAAGGAGATGGATGGTTTTACTTTACACACAAACTGTGGATGTTCTTTAGAGAAACCAGAGTGATACGTGCTCAAATTACCCTATGGAGAAACTTACTCTCTCAAATAAGAGATCCATTGAAGTACTTACGGATCAAATCCACAAGGAGCTATAGAACATATTAAATCTAATCAATCAATAAAACTAGGGGAATATAAATAGTAAATCGTAGTAAACAAATAAACAGTAAATAAGAAATATCTTAATTGAGCAAGACAATTACTCGACAAGAATGGAATCAGGGTTTTGAACTTAAATAGAAACGTGTTGGACTTAGGGTTTTTATTCAGGTGTTGGAGATTATAATCCTATAGGTGTTATCTAGTTGTTTGCATGGTGTTAAAGAGCATTAACTATCTTAACAACATATTAACGAAACTCTCATTTAATAAATAAGTATATTGACTAGAGTCTTATCGACCTAGACAAGGATGTTCGATCAATAACAGTGTCACTCGATTGTTCTATAGGAATATCGATCGATACACTTTACTCGGCGTCGATTGATTTCCAATGGGAATATCGATCGATGCGGCTAGTCAAGCGTTACACACTAGTTAATAAACACTCATTATGGATCCCTAGATCAAACTTTCGCTCTATCTCTAGTAAAATCCAGCTTAATCAGGATGTATTCAAGACTATCTGAGTTATTCAAGGATGTTTAAACAACCTAACAATCCTAGATTTAGGTTTCTAGTTAGCAAGTCTAGAACGTAAGCATTAAGAACATCCTATTAATGAATACGACAACAAGCGATCCTAAAGTTGGGGATAATCCCACTAACCTATATAAACCCTAATTCTAACAAGTGAACTACTCAAATATGGGTAAGCAATTCATAACACAAGCAAAGTAATAAAACTGCATAGTATTAGATAGATAGAAAACAATGGAGTTCCAATCACAAATCTCTCAGTTGATCTTCTCTCCCAAACTAAAAATCCTAAAAACCTTTTGCTGTGAAGAGAATACTAAAAAAAACTCTCTTCGCCTCTAACACTTTGGCAGAGTATATAAACTAAGGTTAAAACTCATCAGGGGTAAAATCGTCATTTGGTTATGTTTAGGCTTCAAGTTGGCTTGTCTCGCGAACTGGTCCTCCACGCCTTCGGCGTCGATTGATTATGCAGAGTGCAGACATGAGTCACTTCATGTCGACCTCGATCGTCTTGGTCGATTCCAAATCGAGTTATTTCTCCAATTTGCTCAAAAATGCTCCAAAAAATCACTTCCTTCCAAAATACTCTTGAACCTATAAATATGCTTAAAATTTTCTATAATATAAAAAATAGTAGTAAAAACACAAATATACCATGACTAAAAGCGGGTCAAAATCATGGTATATCAAACTCCCTCAGACTTACTCTTTTGCTTTTCCTCAAGCAAAACAATTAGGCAGTCTCTCTGAAAGAAGTTTGAAAAGAGCAGGGACTCACAGATTTAAAAACTTTGAAATCATAACCTCTATAATATTGCAATCCACATCTAATAAGTTCTAATCACAAAAGTTCATTATGCCATATCCTAGCTTAGCAACCAAATTCATCTAGCAAACAACTTAGCAAATACTATCTGACATTCCCCTCAACTAACCTCATTTCCTAATATACAATAAAGTTTCAAGCTTTACCTTGGGAGTATCGATCACATAATGCAAGGAATCTCAAACAGGTATCTGGATCTGCAGGTAAAAGTTAGTTCATATCTTTTCTCTCTTCTAATTTCTTTCCTGAGTCAAAAATTTGCTTATAATGCATGATTATTGACCAAGATTGGACATGCTTCCATGAAACAAGCCTTAATAGTGGGTGTGGGAACCGAAATCCACACTGTCGATTTTCCGTCAAATATGGAAACTTAGGGTGAAACCCTAATTCTCCCGAGGTCCCGGATCTCTGCGGAAATCACTAAAACAAACGAATTTAGAAGAATATGGATGAACAACAAAGAATAAAGAGATAAGAAATTGTAAGAAAGCTTTTATTGAATGAGAATCGACAACTGTTACAAGTAGAATTAAAGAACTTAGACGTTAAAACGTTCCAAGGATCTGAATTGCTAGTCTAAATGCTAAGTCCTAAATTCTACGCTAGCAGCTGTCTCTTCTAGGTCTGATTTCGTCCCTCTGCTTCTGCCCCATGCCTCTTGATTATATACTCCCTTCCTAGGCGGTTTAGTCTTTCCATTTCGCCCAGATTCGAGCTTAATGAGAATCTTCCATTTGTCTCGATCTTTCCTTTTTTCCCGCGGAAATCTTCTATTTATCCTCAAACTTGACTTTTATCTTCAAGTTTGACATTTATCTTCTTTCT
>CAKOAT010770709.1:31458-117860 GCA_932364175.1 Eruca vesicaria subsp. sativa | reverse complement strand
CAGCTCGGCTTAGTTCGCCAGCAGGCGAACTAGTCGAGAGGCTCCTAGTTCGCCTGCTGGCGAACTAAGCCGGCTTGGCTTAGTTCGCCAGCAGGCGAACTAGTCGGGACGTCCCTAGTTCGCCTGCTGGCGAACTAAGCCAGCTCGGCTTAGTTCGCCAGCAGGCGAACTAGTCGTGACTAGTTCGCGTTTTGCGGCGGTTTTGGTTTTTTGCGGTTTTCTAAAACGATTCTTTGAGTTTTATAAAACGATTTTCGAGTTTTATAAAACGATTCTCGAGTTTTATAAAACGATCTTTGAGTTTTATAAAACGATTCTCGAGTTTTATAAAACGATTTTCGAGTTTTATAAAACGATTCTCGAGTTTTATAAAACGATTTTCGAGTTTTATAAAACGATTCTCGAGTTTTATAAAACGATCTTCGAGTTTTATAAAACGATTCTCGAGTTTTATAAAACGATCTTCGAGTTTTATAAAACGATTCTCGAGTTTTATAAAACGATCTTTGAGTTTTATAAAACGATTCTCGAGTTTTATAAAACGATTTTCGAGTTTTATAAAACGATTCTCGAGTTTTATAAAACGATCTTCGAGTTTTATAAAACGATTCTCGAGTTTTATAAAATGATCTTCGAGTTTTATAAAACGATTCTCGAGTTTTATAAAACGATTCTCGAGTTTTATAAAACGATCTTCGAGTTTTATAAAACGATTGTCGAGTTTTCTAAAACGATTCTCGAGTTTTATAAAACGATCTTCGAGTTTTATAAAACGATCTTTGAGTTTTATAAAACGATCTTTGAGTTTTATAAAACGATTCTCGAGTTTTATAAAATGATTTTCGAGTTTTATAAAACGGTATTAATCATTTTATAAAATGATTTTGCTGAAAATAATGACTCCATCTTTTACAGAAGCTACCGCAGACGTTGATTTCGAGATTACGGTTTTCGACACCAACAGTGGGTGCCACCAAGTTCTAATCACTTCTTTTTGACCTATATCCAAGAATTCATATGAATTGAGCCTTGATGGTTGTAGCTACCAAGTCTCATTCGAATCCTTTTGTCGAAATCATTATAAATCAAGCCTTAATGGTTTTAGCGACCAAGTATTGTTCTGATTCCTCCTAACTAAAATCCTAATAAACTTAGTACTATTTTCTGATTTTTTTTAATATAAATCTACTTAACCATCTAGGGTAGAAAATAGAGAGAGAAAATGTGAGAAATCTACACAAGGCTTTACCTTCCAGACTTGTTTGAAGAATCATGTCCCATGTATATGTAGCCCCAAGACAAGCAGGTGTGTTAGATTTAGTGTTGGAGGTCAGTTTTGGCTTCTTCAAACAATCTAAGCACGTATGAATAGGTTATAGGTTGATCTACTTTAGCATCTTTAGTACTACCTGTAATCATAAGATCTAGAATTGTGCTAAAAAGTGGTTAGATAACAAGTATAAATCAAATACGATCATTATCCCTTTTCTTGAGCTTAATAAAAATAGTTTTGAAAACAAATTTTTATAAGACTCATAGGAAATAAAATATAAGTAAACCTCCCCCAAACTTAAATTACACTGCCCCAGTGTAAAAAAGTCGGAGTTATGGCGAAAGAAAAGAAATCATAAGTACTCAATGTAACAAGGAAGAAGGATGAGCCTAACCGGACTAAGAATCGATTCATGCGTTAGGCATGGTGGGATGGTAGGTGGAAGTCGAGTTTCATCTAAAATGGTGGTGACTTCCTGATGTATGGCAGTCATCCGGCTGTCCAAAGTGTTCAAGTGCCACATGAAAAGGGACGTGTAGTGATCATGCTCATCTTCGCAGATCTTCATCCGTTTCTCGATGTCCAAGAACTTAGCATCGATCGATTTCATCGTGTTTATGTCGATCGATTTTCATTTCTCGTTTTGACACTTCTCTTCGTAAGATACGCCAAAATCATGTTGTACCAACTCAATTTTCACGCTTAACTAGTTGATGTTGTTAGTGAGGGGATGGTGGATCTCATTAATCCTCGCATAAGGATATGCTTCATCCCATGTAGCTATTCGTTCCGTCAAAATCCCTTCTCATGCTGGTTTGTCATCTGCATCGATCGATGTGTCCTTTGTGGTGTCGATCGATGGAACACGCTGTGTCTTCATACTAGCTAGTTCTGCTTCCATCTCTTTCATGCGCGTAGTCCATCCGCTGATGCTTCCTTGCAGAATCACATAGACCGTATCCAGATTGTTGTTGAGCATAAGCATGCCTTCTTCCTGGCAATCACTCATGCAACCATTCATCTCGTTGATTTCGTCTTTGTTGTAGAGCTCTGGCTTTAAAACCGGTCCATGATCTTTGTTGCGATCGATCGATACACGTCTCCATCTGACAATCAATGGATGAGGGTCCTTGACGATCAATGGAGGCTTGAATGTGTCGGTCGGTGGTTGCTGCATCACGCCTAGTTGTTGCTGAAAGAGATTTTCTGGTCCGTTGGCCATCTGAAGGATTTCTGCTATGTCTTCTCTGGAAACTTGTAGAATCCTTCCATCCATGGCTCCTGCATTATATTTTGGGTCCCTAATAACACCAAATTCATCTGGCTTTAGAAATTCATCAATATAATAATCTCTAGTTAAAATAAAAGTTTGAAGGTTAGGATCGATCGATGTGGTAAGTGTAGCGTCGATAGATGGTCGACGAGAGGTGGTGATTTTTGGCTGTTTGATTGTTGCACTTGTTGCTTTGCCTTGATGGTCTTTGTAGTTGGTGCCTCTCTTGCTTTGTCTACCAAAGGATGTAGGTGCTTGCATCTTGTCTGATTCTATGGTATTAGGAGTCCTCTTGGTTGCAAGAATTCTTTTATATTCATAAGGCTCCCTAGTAGTAATTGGAAAACTTCCAAATTTCCTGAAGTCGGTTGCCTTGAAATCAGTCGATGGGCACATGTGTATGTCGATCGATTATTGATGTCAGTTTTCCTGATGAGGCTGAGCATCGATCGATTGTGGTTAGTCCGCGTCGATTGATTCGTGAGCTTCTTCTTGTTGATGGGTTGTGGGAGTCTTTCTTCGGTAAGATTTGCATGGATCTCTCTAACATACTCATCGTCATAATCCTCATCGTGCTCTTCTTTGTGATCCTCTGAGTCTCATATGATTTCAGTGTTGATTGC
This sequence comes from Eruca vesicaria subsp. sativa, assembly GCA_932364175.1. Taxonomy (NCBI): domain Eukaryota; kingdom Viridiplantae; phylum Streptophyta; class Magnoliopsida; order Brassicales; family Brassicaceae; genus Eruca; species Eruca vesicaria. Next base: position 114,691 of record CAKOAT010770709.1, on the reverse strand, counting down.
AAAACTCTCATAAAAACCACTGTTTTCCCAACTGCCTAAAGAGTAGTCATCCTGCTTGTTGCTGGTAGCTTGAAAGGCAAGGTTTGGGTTGTAGTGATCTGGTAGGGTTCCATGCGTTGACTGTCTGTCTATCGACACGTCTTGATGTACATCGGTCGTTTGCTGGCTGAGGAAACGATTGATGACGTTGTGTGCGTGTCGACTGATTCTGAATACTTGGTTTCATACTATGCTCCACAGTGGCATGCAGCGATGAATCCAGCATCTCCAGTCTCCAATAGGTTTACCTATTCTTAACAACACGAACATGGTCATAAAAAACGTTTGGATCAATTAGAGTAAGATAAAATCTGTTAGTATTCATGTCATAAACTGCTCCTACTATGGCCATGAAAGCTCATCCCAGTAAGAGAAGAATTTCAGTGTAGCTTGATATCTAGGACATGAAAATCCACAGAATCTAGTGCATTACCAATCTGCACTTCCAGGTCTCTGATTATACCTCCTGATTTCCTCTCAGAACAATCCCAAAAAGTGAATGATTCCTTTGAAGGTTCTACTTTCAGACCCAAAGGGTCTGCCATGACCTTTGGTAGGATGCTGACTGATGCTTCGGTGTCACATAATGCATGTGGGAACTCAATACCTTTGACTGAACATGGTATTGCAAACTTCTTAGGATCACTCTTCTTCAATGTGATCCCATGTTTCATCCTTTCCCTAACATGGTGAAACATCATCCTAATGTTCTCCTCAGTTTCTCTGGTCTCTCTATAGTACATCCATAGTTTGTGGGTATAATAAACCTCCTCAAAAGGTTTGTCCAGTGGGATCCTAAGAACTCTCTTAGTGAAACCATCCATCTCCTTGTCATTGGGTTCCCTTTTTAGGTGTTTAGGAACCTTCTCCTTCCCTTTTCCTTAGGTTTCTCCAAGTAATGGTCTTATCAATGTCCATAAGTTCTGATACAGGGTTGGAAAGGTCGGTTGATGGTGGTCTGAGTGCATTGATTCATAATTTGTCGATTGGGGGCAACTGCACTCGGCATGTGAGAGAATCACGTCGATCGATGGGGATAGTGTTTTGTCGATCGTTGACATGGTCTCTCTGTCGATCGATGTGTTGCTCGTGATGTTGATGATGGTGGAGTAAAAAGAGCTGGGTGGATGTGGGTGTCTTTCTGCAAATTTCGCGTGGGTCAATATCCAGATGGCATTGCACGTTTCAGTTAGCTCAGTAGGTGTCGATCGATCTGCATAATCACCTATCGCTCGATCTGTGTCGAGTCATGTCGATCATTGCGCACTAGGTGGCATCGATCGATGAGAAGGTGATTCGTCGGGATCAAACAAGTTTTCGTCCTCGAAATCGTCTTCTTCCATCTTTATATGTCAAATTTCTTGCCAAAAATCATCATCCAGTATGGACTTGACGTGGTGTTTCATAGTTTCATCCCCTTCTTGCCTCCTAACACCTTCTCCAGTCTGGACCACCTGAGTCTCAAGCTTCCTTACATGAGTAACCAAAGTCTCAATCTTGGCGTCAAGATCTTTGTAGACGGAATCAATCTTCCCATTAAAATCCATTGTTAGCCTTTGTTGTCCTTCAAGAACTTGATCAAGCATGGCTTCAATCTTGTTCTCCTGAGTCTGTTTTGGTGGATTATGGTAGAATGAATTTCCATAGCCTTTGTTGTTGCTGTAGCTGTTGTAAGGTTTCTGATATTGTGGATTCTGGTTGAGGTTACTCCTCTGACCATTACCACTGAAGTTCATGTTTCCAGACTGATTTCCAGACCTCTGAAATCCAGTTCCTCCATTGTCATTCACATCTGCTAACTCTGAATCTATATACTCTACATCTTCAGCTGAGCAAACCTGTCTCATAAGTAGCTGGTTGACACTGTCTAACTTAGATTTTACTTCATCCATTTGTTCCTTCCCAAGGAATGCTACAGATTTCCTCCTTTCAGAATCAGTGTTCTTGATGCTGCTGCTATTTGCTAGATTCTCGATAAGTCTCACAGGTTCTTCCAGATTCCTGGTGTTAAAGCTTCCAACACTTGCTGTATCCAGAGCCATCTGATACTTCAAAGCGATTCCTCTGAAGAAAGTATTGAGCAGTTGCACTTCACTGAATCCATGGCGTGGGCAATCGCGCTGGAAAAAAATAAATCTAAGCCAAGAGTCTTTGAAGGACTCTCCAGGTTTCTGTGTGAAGGTAGCAATCCTGCTCCTTAGTTCTTCAGCTCGTGCCTCATCAAAAAAATTGTGCAGAAACGCATTCTTTATGTCAGCCCATGATGTAAGAGATCCTGGTGTAGCTTCTTGAGCCAATGTGCAGCATCTCCAGCAAGTGAGAACTTGAAGATCTTGCACAATAGGTAGTCCTCAGGGAATCCCTTAACTCTAATAGCAGCAATAAGATCCTCTAACCTCTCAAGATGGTCCATAGGATGCTCATGTGGCAACCCACAGTAGGGTATCTTTTCCACAAGTGTGTAGTACTAGGGCTTCCCCTGAGTATCTAGTTTCTAACATGTTGCATTACGTAGATGACCTTCTGGTCATACAGTCTCCATTCTCGTTCGTAGTTATAATCAGAGGCGCAACCATGTCTCGCAGCTGAGTATCGATTGATGTACGATAAGCGGTGTCGATCGATATCAAGTGATCAGAATCGGTCGCGAAGAGTTGTTGGTGTCGATCGATGATGAAGCGAGGTCGGTTTTCGTCTGATGAGAAACGGTCGACGAAGAGTTGTTGGTGTCGATCAATGCGGAACTTAGGTCTTTGCCGATCGAACGTACCAAGCTTGCTGGGTCTTCTTAAAATAGGTTTTTCCTTGTTGCTTTTGGTTATGCTTTGCATGCACCTGAAAAAACCTTAAATTATTAGACTAAATCTAATGGCGATGAAAGCTCCCCGGCAACGGCGCCAAATTTGATACATGCTCAAATTAGCCTATGGAGCAACGTACTCGCTCAAATAAGAAATCTATTGCAGTAGTTAGATCAAATCCACAAGGAGATATGGAAACTATTAATTATAATCAAGCAATAAAACTAGGTGAATATAAATAGTAAATTGCAGTAAACAAGTAAACAATAAATAAGAAATATTCTAATTGAGCAAGACAATTACTCGACAAGAATTGAATGAGGGATTTGAACTTAAATGGAAAGGTTTTACACTTAGGGTTTTTATTCAGGTGTTGGAGATTATAATCCTATAGATGCTATCTAGTTGTTTGTATGGTATTAAAGAGCATTAACTATCTTAACACCAGATTTACTAAACTCTCATTTAATAAATAAGTCTATTGACTAGTGTTATCGACCTAGACAAGGATGTCCGATCAATAACAATGTCGATCGATTCTTCTATAAGAATATCGATCGATACACTTTACTCGGCGTTGATCGATTTCCAATGGAAAAATCAATCGATGCGGCTAGTCAAGCGTTACACACGAGTTAATAAACACTCACTATTGATCCCTAGATCAAACTTTCGCTCTATCTCTACTAAAATCCTAGCTTAATCTGGATGTATTCAAGACTACAAAAATTATTCAAGTATGTTTAAACAACCTAACAGTCATAGATTCAGGTTCTAGTTATCAAGTCTAGAACGTAAGCACTAAGAACATCCTATTAATGAATACCACAACAAGCAATCTTATAGTTGGGGTAAATCCCACTTACCTATTTAAACCCTAATTCTAACCAGTGAACTATTTAGACATGGCTAAGCAATTAATAACAGAAGCAAAGTAATAAAGTTGCATAGTATTAGATATATAGAAAATAATGGAGTTCTCTCCCATAATATTTGATATTCTCTCCCAAAATAAAAATCCCATAAACTTTTTGCTGTGAAAATAATATTAAAAAACTCTCTCCACCTCTAACACATTGGAAGAGTAAATAAACTTAGGTTAAACCTCGTCAGGGGTAAAATCGTCATTTGGTGATGTTTGGGCATCAAGTTGGCTTGTCTCGCGAATTGGTCCTTTGCGCCTTCGGGATCGATCGATTATGAAGAGTGAATATCAATCGACGCGAGTCACTCCATGTCGACCTTGATCGTATTGGTCGATTCTAAATCGAATTATTTCTCCAATTCTCTCTAAAATGCTCCAAAAACATCACTTCCTTCCAAAATACTCTTGAACTTATAAATATGCTTAAAATCTATATAATATAATAAATAGTAGTAAAAACACCAATATACCATGACTAAAAGAGGGTCAAAATCATGGTATATCACATTGACACTGAGGAGACATTAGGAAGATGTTTCACCTTGTTAGGGAAAGGATGAAACATCGGATGAACATCGGATCACATTGAAGAAGAGTGATCCTAGGAAGTTTGAAAAACCATGTTCAGTCAAAGGTATTGAGTTCCCACATGCATTATGTGACACAAAAGCATAAGTTAGCATCCTAGCAAAGGTCATGGCAGACCATCTGGGTCTGAAGGTAGAACCTTCAAAGGAATCATTCACTTTTATGGATTGTTCTGAGAGGAAATCATGAGGTATAATCAGAGACCTGGAGGTGCAGATTGGTAATACACTAGTTCCTGTGGATTTTCATGTTCTAGATATTAAGCTAAACTGGATTCTTCACTCTTACTGGGAAGAGCTTTCATGGCCACAGTAGGAGAAGTTTGTGACATGAATATGAACAGGTTTTGTCTTACATTAGTTGATCCAAATATTTTTAGATCATTTTCGTATTGTTAAGCAATAGGTACACCTATTAGAGACTGGAGATGCTCGATTCATCGCTGCATGTCATTGAGGAGCAGAGTATGAAACCGAGTATTCAGAATCGATCGATACACACTCAATGACATCGACCGATTCCCTCGACCAGCCGGAGACCGATGTACATCATGGCACATCGATCGGCAGACAGTCCAGGCATGGAACCCTTGTCCATCGATCGAGACAGTCAAACCGCCATCGAACGACAAGGACCCTCGTCCATCGATCAATAGAGGAAGGAGTGGAGAAAAGGTTCGCTCATGCTGGAGGGAGGGACCGATTTCTGAACCAAAGCTCTACACCAAAGACGAAATCAACGAGATGATTGATTGAATGGGTGATTGCCAGGAAAAATCTATGGTTAAGCTCAACAACATTCTGGAAGTGGTCTATGTCGTTTTGTAGGGAAGCATCAGCGGATTGACTACATGCATGAAGAAGATGGAAGCAGAACTGGCTATTGTGAAGACACATCATGCATAGGACGCAACAGCAGCATCGATCAACACCAATAAGGACACATCGATGAACGCAAATGACGCACCAGAACAAGAAGGGATGTTGACAGGAAAGGTAGATCCATGGAACGAGACATACCTTAACACAAAGATTGATGAATTCTTCCATACTCTCAACAACAACGTTAACTGATTAAGCACAAAAATTAAGTTGATACAGAAGGATTTAGATATGTTCTGCGAAGAGAAGTGTCAACATGAGAAAGGCAAATCGATCAACACAGATACACTTACATCGATCGCTGCTAGCCTTTTGGACATAGCGAAGATGAGCATGATCGCTACATGTCTCCATTTATGCCGTACTTAAACACATTATACCGCCGGATGACTGCCTTGCAACAGGAAGTCATCACCATCCAGATGCAACTCGATTTTCACTTACCATCCTCCACATCGATCAATACGCTTAAAGGTCAATCGATCGACGCGAAGAAGCTACCAGCACAGAAATTCTATACCAGAGAAGAGGTTGATCAGATCATTGATTGAATCTACCAAGCTCTGAACACTACTGAGGATAGGCTTGACAAGAGATGTGATGACATATTCTTCCCTTTCAACAACAACATCATTGTATTACACTCAGAAACAGAGTGGCTGCAGAAGGCAGTCAGGACAATCCAGGACCGACTCACATGTCATCCTGAAATTTCAGAATCGATCAACAGGAAAAATGGCAAATCGATTGATGGGACAACATCAGGAACGATCGAGAGAACAACAGTCGCGGCGATCGATACCAAGTCTGTACCAGACCTGGAGAAGCTGTTACAGGAGAAGTCGGTCACACATAATTCAATGCAACATAATTTAAGGGAATTGGCAATACATTCTTATGATAAGTTTCAATGGCACATAATCAGCATTGATGTCTTGATGAAAGACCTAAAAACATCTCAAACACAGTTGCTAAGATGGATGAAAAATGGGCCAGATGTGATGAAGCCACAAGAAGTTTCATGGCTATTTGGGTCAGAACCAACATAGATGATGTGGATACTTGTTTTCCAACAAGTAGCTACTTTCCACACAATAGCTCACCATACCTCAGTAGTCAAGCTAAATGACTATAAAAAAGCGCTGAGTAGGAGACAACCCATTATTAGGTAATTATATTGGTTTTTGTTTACTTTATTGATTGTTTTTCATTTTCATTCTGTAGATTTTTTTTAAGAAAAAAAAGAAGATCCAAAGAGAATCGGATTACCATCTTATGGACCGACGAGACACAGTCGATATCGATCGACAAACCATCACATGCGATGATAAATGCATACACACTGACATCGATCGATATTTAGTCTGATCAGGTTTATCATTCTTCCTTGTTACATTGAGTACTTATGATTTATTTTATTTCGCCATAACTCTGATTGTATTACACTAAGGACAGTGTAATTTAAGTCTGGGGGGAGGTTTACTGATATATATTTATTTGCTATGAGTCATATGCAAAATTGTTTTCAAAACAATTTTTTTGAGCTTAAGAAAAGGGATGATGATCTTATTTGATTTATACTTTTCATCTAACCACTTCGTAGCACCATTCTAGATCTAATGATTACAGATAGTACTAAAGATGCTAAAGTGGATCAACCTGTCAACTATTCCCACTTGCTTAGATTGTTTGAAAGAGCAAAAGCTGACCTCCAACACTAAACCTAACACAACTGCTTGTCTTGGGGCTTGGTATACATGGGATCAGATTCTTCAAACAAGACTGGAAGGTAAAGCCTTGTGTAGATTTATCACCTTTTCTCTCTCTATTTTCGATCCTAGATAGTTAAGTAGATTTTTGAAATGATTAAAAAATAAATCCGAAAATAGTGTTATGTTTATTAGGTTTTTCGTTAGGAGGAATTAGAACATGACTTGGTGGCTACAACCATTAAGGCTTGATTCATAATGATTCCAACCAAAAGAATTTGAATGGGACTTGGTGGCTATAACCATTAAGGCTCACTTCATATGAATTCTTGGATAAAGGTCAAAAGAAAGTGATCAGGATTTGGTGGCAACCACCACTAAGGCTTGTTTCATGGAAGCATGTCCAATCTTGGTCAATAATCATGCCTAGAAGCAGATTTTGATTTAAGAGAGAAATTAGAAGAGAGAAAAGATATGAACTAAATTTTACTTGCAGATCCAGATACTTGTTTGAAAATCCTTGCATCCTCTGATCAATACTCCCAAGGTAAAGCCTACACTTTTATTTTATGTTAAGAAATGAGGTTGGGAATTTCAGGTAGTATTTGCTAAGTTGATGGCTAGATGAATTTGGTTGCTAAGTTAGGATATGGCATAATGAATTTCTGTGATTAGACTTTCTTAGATATGGATTGCAACATTACAGAGGTGATGATTTCAAGGTTTTAAATCTGTGCATTCCTTCATTTCAAACCTCTTTCAGAGAGACTGCATGTTTGTTTTGCTTGAGGACATGCAAAATGGTAAGTTTGGGTGAGTTGGTATACCATGATTTTGACCCACTTTTAGTCATGGTATATTGGTGTTTTTATATCTATTTATTATATTATAGAATCTTTTAAGCATATTTATAGGTTCAAGAGTAATTTGGAAGAAAGTGATGTTTTTGGAGCATTTTAGAGAGAATTGGAGAAATCACTCGATTTGGGAATCGACCAAGACAACGAGGTCGAGACGGAGTGACTCACGTCGATCGATATGCACTTTGCAGTATCGATTGATGCCGAAGGCGCGGAAGACCAATACGCGAGACATGCAACTTGAAATTCTAGACTTCACTAAATTTCAGTTATACCCCGGACGAGTTTTAACATAATTTTATATACTTTGCCAAAGTGTTAGAGGCAAAGAGAGTTTCTTGTATTTTTTTTACACATCAAAATATTTTTATGGATTTATAGTTTAGGAGACAAGATCAACAGAAATATTTGTGATTGGAACTCCATTAATTTCTATTTATCTATAATTATGCAGTTTTATTATCTTGCATGTGATATGTTTGCTTAGCCATGTCAGAGTAATTTACTTGTTACAATTAGGGTTTAAATAGGTTAGTGGGATTATCCCCAACTATAGGATCGCTTGTTGTGGTATTCATTAATAGGATGTTCAAGACTTGCTGACTAGAAACCTGAATCTAGGTATTTTTGATTGTTTAAGCAACTTTTAGACAACTCTGATTATCATGAATACATCTTGTTAAGCTAGAATTTTTACTAGAGAGAAGGCGAACATTTGATCTACGGGGTCCATAGAGAGTATAGATTAACTCTCGTTTAACGCTTGACTAGCCGCATCGATCGATATTCCCACTGGAAATCGATCGACGTTGAGTAAAGTGTATTGATCGATATTCATATAGAATAATCGATCGACACTGCTATTGATTGGACATTATTGTTTGGTTCAATAAAAATCTAGTAAATAGAAAGATAAGCTCTTTAATACCATGCAAACAACTAATTAGTGTGGGAACCGAAATTCACCTACTGTCAATGAATCGTAAATAAAGAAACTTTGAGTAAACCCTAAGTTTCCAGAGGACCCGACTATCTGCAGAACCGCTCAACGATAATTAAGAAAATGATAAACTTAAAATTAAAGTAAGCATGAACGAGATCGAGAGCAAGAAGGTTTTTATTTCGAATCTGCGTAAGAACGGTTACAACGAGAGTGGCCTGAGCTGCGTGAGCTGTCGGTGAAGTCCCTAACTCTAGAAGTCTAAGACCGAAAACCCTAGTTGAGACGCAGCTCGCTAACAGAAAACAGAAATATTCCTAAATGCTAAGTTTGGTGGTGAAAGCTCTGAAAATCGTGTCCCTTGCTTCTGCCCCATGCCTCTTGCTTATATACTCCCTTTCTAGGCGGTTAGTCTTTCCATTTCGCCCGGATTCCAGTTTTTCGGGAATCTACCATTTATCTCGATCCTTCCTTTTTTTCCCGCGGAAATCTTCTATTTATCTTCAAACTTTCCATTTATCTCCAAACTTGACATTTATCTTCCTTCTGCGAGTAAATCGTCCTAACGTTATCGTATCTTCGGGTTAGATTTTGTTAAGATCACGAGATGGGCTTTTATCACGTTTTAGGACCTTCCCGGCCGTTTTACGATAAAACCGTTTTGCGACTTTGTACGAGATCATTTCCCAATCCGATGCCGTTTTTAGTAAATTCCCCGAGTTAATAGTAAAGTTCAGCTATGTTTGTTTCTCGGTTAATCATTGCCGTTTTTTACGATTCACTCGACATTTTTATTAAAAACGCGTTTTTTACGATTTTTACGAAAAATCTTGAATAAATTGTATAGTTTAGGAAATGTTCGGTGTTTCGTTTAACCGTTGCCGTTTTATATGATTTCCTCGAGTTCTTTTCGATAAAACAAAGTTTTACGGTTTTTATCGTAAAACTCGAACGATAGGACGGATCGAGACGAAACGGGAGACATTTCGACCGTGGATCGAGTCGAAGGACGTAAGCCTTGAATCGGGGATGCGGGAGATCGAGGCTCGGGATGGTCGGTTTGACGTACAGCAACCCGAACCGGACCGGTTCAGCTCGCCGTTTGGTGAGCTGCCCGGGAAGCTTCTAGCTCTCCGTTGGGCGAGCTAGTTGGGACGAGACTAGCTCGCCCAATGGACAGCTAAGCAGCCGACTTAGCTCTCCGTTGGGCGAGCTAGTCAAGACGAGACTAGTTTGCCCAACGGCGAGCTAGTCGTGACGGGACTAGCTCGCTGTCTAGCGAACTAGTCGTGTCGGGACTAGCTCGCGGTTTCGGGTTTTCGCGGTTTTGTGCTTAACTCGAACGATCGTGTAATCGACGTTTATTTCGTTCTTCAGAGATAACGATCTTCCGAATTTTCCGCGGATTTCCTTTGTTTGGAAATCTCTTTTGGATTTATAAGATGATTTCCCGAGTTTTACAAAACGATTTCTCGAGTTTTATAAAACGATTTCCTAGTTTTATAAAATGACTTCTCGAGTTTTATAAAGCAGTTTATCAAGTTTCATAAAACTTATTTTTATCTTTTTGCGGGAAATTTTGGTAATTGATTCCGTCGTACCGATTTTGACCCCAACAGTCAGCCCCTCAGCTGTAAGAATCGTAGAGTTCTTGCGAGCGGATAGAACTTGTTCGGCAAGTTTGGTAGAATTAGGCGGAACTTTAATGGCCAAAAGTCCAAAGTTGAATAGTAAACTTTTTCCTATAAGTATGTAGAGTAAATTTTTGAATTCTTTCTCTATACTTCTTTTGAGTTTGCTTCTCTCAAAGTTTTCAAGCATGTTTTCAAAAAGGAGAACTCGTTCTTCAACCAGTTCCGATTGTCGCAGCTCCGAGGGAACGAGTTCGCAACCTCGAGTTTCGGTTCCGAAAGAGGAGTACTCATTTCCGTAGATCGATCCAAGAGACCGTGTGGATTATTGGGCGCTAGGAGATGAGTCGGGGTCCGCTATGCCTGGGATTTGGGTTCCAGCTTTGTCGGATGCTAATCAAGCCTCCGGATGCCTGAGTTCAGCTCCTCCCGATAGTATTGAATCTATGCGGGAGTTTTGCCGAGTCCCAGAAGCGGTCGATTTTCGCCTTCCGCTTGCCAGGGAGAGTGACAAGGCCGCGCCTGATGGCGTTTTTACGTGTTACAACATATTTTTGTGGCAATGTCATTTATGGTTTCCTATTCCGGAGATCATCGTTCGATATCTTCATAGGCTGGGATTATCGATCAGTAAGTTGACTCCTCCAGGCTTAAAACAACTCGTTGGTCTCTTGACGCTGAGCTACGAGCAGGGAATCACCCTTAGCGTTGACCATCTTGAGGGTTTACTGAAGCCCAAAGAGAAGACGCAAAGGATCACTTTATGCCCTCGTGCAGAAATCGTTACTGGTTGCTCGTCGAACTTTTCTTCTTGGAAGAAAAATTTCTTCTATGTTCGTATTGACAGCGCGTCAGTCGAGGAGGATTGCATCCCGTTCTTCATGACCGTGTGGGGTCGGAAAGGTATATGATCCGAGTACATACGAATTTCCTCCTTCTTTTATTTATTTATTCGTTTTTGTTTTCCGTAGAGACCAACCCTTTACCTCCGCATCCGGCGGATCTTCCGACTATTACTGCCTCACTCAAACGCGGGGAAGTTGGCTGGGGCAGTTTTTCTCCACAGCGTGTCCGCCACGCGGTTACTCTCTTCCGATCTAGGCTTTTCGCGGATTCTCCGATTTATTAAGAGGATCCGTTCATAGGAGAATTTATCCCGTATGTACCTTCGATGAGGAGGGGCAGGTCGAGATCTCGAAAGGATAATAACTCGGTTGTTGAAGATGACGTATCCGATCGTTCGGACTCTCCTGACAATATTCTCAAGGACTTCCTTGATAGCCAAGGGGAAGAAGGGGTTTGGACGAATGCGGGAGGATCTTCGACCTCTAATATTTCGGGCGTCGATCCCGATCAAGTTCCGGAGTTTGTTAGAGGGTCTGAGCAAGCTAATTAGGTTTGTCTTTATTTTGAGCGATTTTATTATCAGACGATCTCTCTTATCCATTTTCTTTGGCAGGGTTTCCTTACCATGAGCCGGGCCTTAGACAGCCGTAGTGTCGAAGCTCGTCTTGCCGAGTTTTGAGCAGATATGGCCGAGAAAGAAGTTGCTCGTCTTTGGGCGGAGGTTGAGGCCAACCAAGCCGAAGAAATGGTTGAGAGGGAGATAGCTCGCGTGAGGGACGAGTACGCAGTTAGCTCTTGCCGTGCCAAAGAGCTTTCTGACCAAAACATTCGTCGCGCTCGCCGTGCAGGCAAAAGAGAGATTGCTGAGGAGATGAAGGCCCGTCGTGAGCGATTTGCAACTGGTTATTTAAACGCTGAAGTTGCTCAATGGGTGCATGGTGATTATCGCGAATGTCGCGGTGTTGTTCATGGGTTGTCTCTTACTCAGAACGAAGGGTATTCGTTTATTGAGGAATACTCCGCATAGAGGAAGCAGCTGGATCAGAGGAAAGAAATGCAACCCGAACTTTTCGATCTTAGGGCGCGCATGTTGGATCAGTGGAACCCCATCGTGGTGTCGCCGGATTCGGCCGAGGTTGAGCCTGAGATTCCAGACGCAGACGGCGTAGTTGATCAAATGTGGTTTGATGCTAACATTGGCCAGGGCTCGGCGTCAGTGCTTGATGATTTCGATGTGTGATGTTATTGCAGTATGATGTCGTTTTTTTTTTTTCGGGACTGGCCGTTGGTGGCTTTGAATCTCTGCCGCTGGGTGGTGTGTATTTGAAGACTTTCTAATAAAAAGTATTTTCTAAATATGAAAATTGCGTTTCGTTTTTAGATGTAGGGGGAAGAATACGAGTTGTCGTCTCGCTTCTAACTCTTGGTTTAAATCGTCCGATTCGTTAACTCGGAAGGTTTTGGTTTTCGCGAGTGTTTAGATGTGGGCGAAGAGACATGCCTTTAGGATCTCGATTCATGCCTTGAGACGTTAGAAACCAGTGTGCTGGGTTTAGGGCAAGACCTAGGTTTACTTTCGGATTGAGGCTATGCGATGACTAGTCGGCTTTCGTTTTGCATGTTGCAATTTTAACCTGATTCCATACCGATTTAGAATCCGCGATAGGTTCTCGGCTATACGATTCGTATGGTTGGAATCGAGCATCTCACCGGGAACAATTTCTAAGTTGCCCAGAAGTGCTGACCAAAGATTTGGATTTTATTTATAGCGCGCTATTTTATCCTAGACGGATGTATGCGGGACCAATAGGTCGGTGCGTTTGTTTAGGACGGCTAGCGTGCTCAACGGGGCCAATCGCCGAGCGTTTGTGTTTTTAAAGTCCCGGACGGACTTAGTGAAATATTTTTCTCGAGAATTTAGGCGACGTCTCGCCGGTTATTTTCAAAAAAAATTTGGTGTACAAGTTTCGTAGGAATGATTGAGTAGTTGTTATTGCGGAAGTTTGGAATTTGTTTTTGCGTTTTCGATAGTAGCGTAGATTTTAAAATGTTCTAACTTTGCCTTTATTAAAAAATTTCAAAATTTTTTCGATTACAAAGCGAAAGTTAAAAATTTGGGAGTATACGTATTCATCCAGCCATCTCGTAGTTCTGATTGTTTGTGTGAGTATGCTTACTCGGCTGTTGCAGATTTCTCGATCACTTCAGTCGCTGGATCAATGTTTTTGTCCGGGTTTGTCACCTCCGGTTGGGTAGAAGCGATGGGTGCGGAAACTTGTTGTTTCTCGACCGTTGCTTGCTTTGGGTCGTCTTCCGCGGGCGGTGGTGTGACCTTTTCCCGTTTTGGTTTCACGATTGCAACCGCCAATTGCCTCAGCTTGTGTTCGGCCAGGAAGCAGGATAGCGATTGTCTTTGGCCTCCCCAGATTTCTGCAATTCCCGTGGGAGTCGGGAATTTGATGCCTAAGTGATACGTCAACAGAACTGCCTTCATGGAATTTATCCAAGGTGTGCCCATGATCACATTGTAGATGGCCGAGAAATCGACTACCGCAAAGTTGACGATTTTCGTCACTTCTTTGGCTGCCACCGGTAGTCGGATTGATCCCAAGGTCATGGATGTCTCGCCGGAAAAGCTGGTCAACGGTTTCGGAATCGGTTCGACTTCCGAGAGATCTATTCCCATGCGTGTTAACGTGTTGCGGAAGATTACGTTGACGGTACTTCTGGTATCGACCAGGATTCGAGCGACTTCTAGATCGCTTATCACTAAGTCGATGACGAGGGGATCGGCGCATGGTTGGTCGATTCCGCCGGTTTCAGCGTCTTCGAATGAGATAACCCCCTTTGGAGTGTCGTCCGACGGCACCTTCCAACTCGAGCCGTTTTTGGCTTTGCGTTGGTAGGATTTGATAGACGAGACGGTATCGTTGTAATACTGCTATTCACCGATAATCATGTTGATTTTTCGGCGGTTAGCGTCGTTACCCTTCTCGTTTTGCCTTCGTCCGCGTTTTTCGCCTGGCTGGTTCCCCTGAGGCGGATTTTCCGCTCGCGAGTTCCTGTCGTTTTTCGGGAGGCGGTCTGAATCGCGGATGAGGTCCTTGACGCTGGATATCTCGGAGAGTTCTCCCGCGATCAGTTTTGCGGCAAGCCTGGCGCCGAGAACTTTGCAGTTCACGGTAGAATGTCCACGGGTTTGGTGGAGGTCGCAGAAAGAATTCTCATCGTAATTCGAATTTCTCTTCCACATGTTACCCGGAGTTCACCCTTGTTCCGATCCGGAGTTAATGGCGTAGTTGTGCGCCCCTTGGAGATCCTGCCCCTCGTGATGGACGAACTTGTCGTTACGAGAGTTCTTCTTCTTTTGCTTCTGCTCGGACGCGTTATCCTTTTCGGATGTTTTCGTCGGCTTATGCTTTTCAGACAGGATTTTAGTCTCCTCCTCGATGGTTATATAATCGGTAGCCTTATAGAGTGCATCCTGGATCGTCCGCGGTTTCTCGAGAGTTATCCATTTGCGAAACTTCGACTTGTACCAGAGCGATTTCCTTAGCGCATTGATGGCGGCTTTGTCGCTGATTGCGCTAACCCTAGCCATGACGAGTTTGAATCTGCTCATGAAATCGCGGAGGGATTCGTCCTCCTTTCGCGACAAGCTTCAGAGATCAGCGTCGGAGGTTTCCGGATTGATGAACATAGTGTATTGCTTCAGGAATTCGGAGGCGAGTTGACGGAAACTTCCGATCGAATTCCGCCTAAGTTTGGCGAACCACTTGAGCGCTGCTCCTTCTAGGTTTTCGACGAAAAGACGGCAGTAGCCTGCGTCCTTTTCGTGATCCTTGAGTTTGGCTTGTCCCATTGTAATCTGGAAGGCTTGTAGGTGCGCTGTCGGGTCAGACGTCCCGTCGTAGGTTGGCACCTTAAGTTTCTCGGGATCGGGCAGCTTGACCTCGGTGATGCGAGCCGTGAAGGAAGTTTTCTGAGATTCGTACAGTAGCCTATCGATTTTGGGTGCGGTGCTGGTAGCGTGATGAATCTGAGATTTCACCGCTTTTACCGCTGTGCCGTTTAAGTGATGTACTCGCGGAGATCGCGAATCTCGGTCAGATCGCCAGCCGTTTTCCGACCTCGTCGGCGTTTGGTGCGAGTAACCGGAGATCGCTCCTCGGCGGTTTTGGCGTATCGCACAAAGTCGAGTTCCTCCGCTTCTCCAGTAAGAGAACGCTCAGGAGAAGACTCCGGTGGATGGCTACGAGTTTTTCTTCTCCTAGGATGGACGTCAGCGTCCTCGTCTGACGAGTTGACTTGGTCGCTCATTTCCAGGTTAACCCTTTCAATGCCATCCCCTCGGTCTTCTGTTCGCGAGTAGGAGGTTTTTCTTATTCTTTTAGCGTCGCGTCAGGGGTTTCTTTTCCGGAATCCTTCTCCGGTAAGTTACCCTGCTTGGTTCTGGGGCGATCCATAGGAGTCGCGAAATCAAACCTCCTTCCATGGATCTTAGTAGTTCCATGGGGGCGAATTGCTCTTGTTTTCACAGTTAGGGTTTTGACCCGTTTTGCGAGCGAACCGATGAGCTTTTCCTGCTCTTCCAATTGTTTGTTAAAATTGGAAAGCATCTTTTCGATTGTCTCGGCATTAGCCTTTGTAGCGTTGGCCGCGGCTGCATCTTATGGTGGTGGTGTTTTATCAACGTTGTCGCGTTCGTTGCGAGTTTGTTGGTCACCAGTCATCGTTTCCTCGTTGGACATGTTGTTGCTTCGGTGTAAGATAGATCCATCCGACCCCCCTTTCTTCTAGCGCCAAACTGTGGGAACCGAAATTCACCTACTGTCAATGAAACGTAAATAAGGAAACTTTAAGTAAACCCTAAGTTTCCAGAGGACCCGGCTATCTGCAGAACCGCACAACGATAATTAAGAAAACGATGAACTTAAAATTAAAGTAAGGATGAACGCGATTGAGAGCAAGAAGGTTTTTATTCTGAATCTGCGTAAGAACGGTTACAACGAGAGTGGCCTTAGCTGCGTAAGTTGTCGGCAAAATCCCTAACTCTAGAAGTCTAAGACCGAAAACACTAGTTGAGACGCAGCTCGCTAACAGAAAACATAAATATTCCTAAATGCTAAGTTTGGTGGTGAAAGATCTGAAAATCGTATCCCTTGCTTCTGCCCCATGCCTCTTGCTTATATACTCCCTTCCTAGGCGGTGTAGTCTTTCCATTTCTCCCGGATTTGAGTTTATCGGGAATCTTCCATATATATCGATCCTTCTTTTTTTTTCTCGCGGAAATCTTCTATTTATCTTCAACTTACCATTTATCTCCAAACTTGACATTTATCTTCCTTCTGCGAATAAATCTTCCAAACGTTATCGTATCTTCGGGTTAGATTTTGTTAAGATCGCGAGATGGGCTTTTATCACGTTTTAGGACCTTCCGGGCCGTTTTGCGATAAATCCGTTTTGCGACTTTGTACGAGATCGTTTCCCGATCTGATGCCGTTTTTAGTAAATTCCCCGAGTTAATCGTAAAGTTTAGCTATGTTCGTTTCTCGTATAATCGTTGCCGTTTTTTACGATTCACTCGACGTTTTTATTAAAAACCCGTTTTTACAATTTTTACGAAAAATCTCGAAGAAATCGTATAGTTTAGGAAATGTTCGGTGTTTCGTTTAACCGTTGTCGTTTTATACGATTTCCTCGAGTTCTTTTCGAGAAGATTTTTATAGTAAAACTCGAACGATAAGACGGATCGAGACGAAATGGGAGACATTTTGACCGTGGTTCGGAACATGATCGTGTCGAAGGACGTAAGCCTTGAATCGGGGATGCGGGAGATCGAGGCTCAGGATGGTCGGTTCGACGTACGGCGAGCCAAACCGGACCGGTTCTGCTCGCCGAGCTAGTCGTGTCGGGACTAGCTCGCGTTTTACAGCGGTTTCAATTTTTCGCGGTTTTGTGCTTAACTCGGACGATCGTGTAATCGACGTTTGTTTCGTTCTTCCGGGATAACGATCTTCCTAGTTTTCCGCGGATTTCCTTTGTTTGGAAATCTCTTTTGGATTTATAAAATGATTTCCATAGTTTTATAAAACGATTTCTCGAGTTTTATAAAACGATTTCTCGAGTTTTATAAAACGATTTCTCGAGTTTTATAAAACGATTTCTCGAGTTTTATAAAATGACTTCTCTAGTTTTATAAAACAATTTATCAAGTTTAATAAAACGTATTTTTTTATCTTTTTGCGGGAAGTTTTGGCTATTGATTCCGTCGAACCGATTTTGACCCCAACAATTAGCACCTATAGGATTATAGTCTCCAACATTTGAATAAAAGCCCTAAGGCTAACACCTTTCCAATTTAGTTAAAACCCTCATTCCTTATGTCGAGTAATTTTCTTGCTCAACTAGAATATTTACTATTTCCTGTTTACTTGTTTACGGAAATTTTACATTTAATATTAACCTAGTTTTATTACTAGATTAGATTTAAGTGATTCCCTAGCTCCTTGTAGATTCAATCCCTAAGTACTACAATAGATCTCTTATTTGAGAGAGTAAGTTGCTCCTTAGGGTAATTTGAGCACGTATCATGAGTACTTGAAGAGCTAGCAAAGTAGGTAATCATCAGGGATTCCCTTAACTCTAATAACAAAAATAAGATCCTCAAACCTCTCAAGATGGTCCATAGGATGCTCATGTGGTAACCCACAGTAGGGTATCTGTGCCATTAGTGTGTAGTACTAAGGTTTCAGCTCAAAGTTTTCCCTCTGACGTTTGGAAGACGAATAGCTGACATGTTGGCATAATATTGGACTGGACGGTTGTAGTCTGCCAAGATCTTGGGTCAAGTGGCCTCATGAGTATCAGATTCAGGGATTACATTCCCCTGAGTATCTAGTTTTTGACATATTGCATTACGCAGATGACCTTCCTGGTCATGCAGGTCTCCATTCTCGTCTGGAGTAAGTACTAAAGTCGAAACCATGTCTCGCGGATGAATATCAATCGATGTACGATGTGTGGTGTCGAGCAATGTCGAGTGAGTGAAACCAGTCGACGAAGAGTTGTTGGTGTCGATCGAGAGTGAGCTCCGTTGTTATCTGATGAGAATCGGTCAATATGCGAGTGTTGCTATTGATCAATGTGGAACGTAGATCTTTGCGGATCGAATGTTTCAAGCTTGCTGGGTCTTCTAAATATAGCAGTTATTTTTCCTTGTTTCTTCTGGCAATGCCGTGTATACACCTAAAAAATCAAGAAAAAATTTTGTATCAGAAGATGATAAAGAAAAAGAAAAAGAAAACCTAGAATTATTAGACTAAATCTAATAACGATTAAAGTTCTACGGCAATGGCGCCAAATTTGATACGTGCTCAAATTACCCGAAGGAGAAACTTACTCTCTCAAATAAGAGATCTATTGTTGTACTTAGGGATCGAATCTACAAGGAACTAGGAAACCACTTAAATCTAATCAAGTATTAATACTAGGTTGATAGTAAATGTAAAATTGCAGTAAACTAGCAAACATGAAATAGTAAATATTCTAATTGAGTAGGAAAATTACTCCACAGAATAGAATGAGAAGTTTGAACTAATTTGGAAAGGCGTTAGACTTAGGGCTTTTATTCAGGTGTTGAAGATTATAATCCTAATGATGCTAATTAGTTGTTTGCATGGTATTAAGGAGTTTAACTATCTTAATAACAGATTCACTAAACTCTCGCTTAATAAATAAGTCTATTGATTAGGTTGTTATTGACCCAAACAATAATGTCCAATCAATAACAGTGTCGATCGATTATTCTATATGAATATCTGTTGGTGTCAAAAACCGTAATCTCAAAATCAACGGCTACGATAACTTCTGTCAAGATAAAATTATTACTTTCCACGGAATACAAAAATCAATTTATAAAACTCGAGAAATCGTTTTATAAAACTCGAGAAATCGTTTCATAAATACAAAGGAAATTTTCGAACAAAGGAGATTCGCGGAAAAACTCTGAAATCGTTATCTCAGAAGAACGGAACGAACGTCGATTACTCGATCGTCCGAGTTAAGCACAAAACCGCGAAAAACTGAAACCACCATACAACGCGAGCTAGTCCCATCACGATCATGTCCCGAACCACCGTACAACACGAGCTAGTCCCATCGCCGTACCCGCGCAGTTGCACGAAAAACCGAGCCTCGATCTCCCAAGTCCCTGATTCAAGGCTTACGTTCTTCGACACGATCATGTCCCGAACCACAGTCGAAATGTCTCTTGTTTCGTCTCGATCCGTCCTATCGTCCAAGTTTTACGATAAAAACCATAAAACTTATTTTCTCGAAAAGAACTTGAGGAAATCATATAAAACAGCAACGATTAAACGAAAAACCAAACATTGCTTAAACTATACGATTTATTCGAGATTTTGCATTAAAATCGTAAAAACGCGTTGAGTGAATCGTAAAAACGGCAACGATTAACCGAAGAAAACGGATATAGAGAAAGTTTACGATTAACTCGGGGAATTTACTAAAAACGGCATCGGAACAGGAAACGATCTCGTATAAACTCGCAAAACGGATTTATCGCAAAATGGCTCGGAAGATCCTAAAACGTGATAAAAGCCCACCTCGCGATCTTAACAAAATCTAACCCGAAGATACGATAATGTTTTGACGATTTATCCGCAGAAGGAACATAAATGTAAAGTTTGAAGGTAAATGGCAAGTTTGAAGATAAATAGAAGATAAAGGAAAGATCGAGATAAATGGAAGATTCCCGATAAACTCGAATCTGAGCGAAATGGAAAGACTAAACCGCCTAGGAAGAGCGTATATAAGCAAGAGGCATAGGGCAGAAGCAGGGACACGAAAATCAGACCTAGAGAGGCGGCTGTTACATTAGAAATTTAGGACTTAGCGTTTAGACTAGCGAGCCAGATCCTTAGAACGTTTCGACATCTAAGTTCTTCAATTCTTTCATATAAATTTTTTATTCTGTGTTCTTCGTTGTTCATCCATATTCTGTTGATTTCGTTTGTTTTAGTAATTTCTGCAAAAGATCCAGGACCTCGGGAAAATTAGGGTTTTCCCTAAGTTTCCATATTTGACGGAAAATCGACAGTGTGTATTTCGGTTCGCACAGTTTGGCGCTAGAAGGAGGTGGGATCGGATTCTCTTACATAATAATCGCTAGAACGAACGAGAAAAGACATGCCTTATCTAAACGACGACGTCATCTCGTTCGAGAAAAGAGCAATGATCGATTCGATCAAACCTCAAAACGATTTTCTCGTTATCGAGCTAACGATCCAGAATATGGATGTTGCGAGGATATTAGTCGATACCGGAAGCTCGGCCGATATCATCTTCAAAAATATTCTCAAGAGAATGGAAATCGATCTGTCTGAAACCACAGAAAACGTAAGCCCGCTAGTAGGACTCTCGGGAGAAGTCACCATGACCCTCGGAACGATCAACCTTACTGTTCGCACCGGAAGCATAGTGAAAAACGTCGAATTCCAAGTCGTCGATCGACCCATGTTTTACAACGCGATCGTGAGAAACCGTGGTTAAATTCGATGCAAGTGATTCCTTTGACGTACCACATGTGTCTTAAGTTTCCGACTCCTTGCGGAATTGAGACCATATGGGGAAATCGGAGGACCTCGCAAGTTTGCTATGCCGCAGATTTAAAACCAACAAATCTGCCGGTCGACGTTTCTTCCAAAAAAAAAAAGAAATCGACGGCCCTCGACAACGTCCCAGATCAAGATAAAACGGAACTCTTGTGGCAGTTGCAAGCGGCCGAGGAATTGGAAGGTAAACGCGAGCCAACCTGCGAACCCGTCGTCTCAGTGTGCATCGACGAGGCTTTTCCAGAACGCTGCGTCGAAATCGGTGCAAACCTGAGCGAGACCTTAAAAGCCGAACTCCTGACACGTGTGAAACGAAACTCGAACACGTTCGCTTGGACTTCGGAAGATATGCCAGGAATCGACATTAACATCACATGTCATGAAATTAACGTTGACCCAACATCCAAACCCGTCAAACAAAAAAGACGAAAACTGGGGCCAGAACGCGCTGAAGCGGTCAACAGCAAAGTCGACAGACTCCTCAAAGTAGGGTCGATCATAGAAGTTTGGTATCCTGACTGAATCGCCAATCCTGTCGTCGTAAAGAAAAAGAACGGAAAGTGGCGAGTTTGCGTCGATTTCACCGATCTCAATAAAGCATGTCCTAAAGATAGTTATACGCTGCCACACATCAATCGCCGAGTTGAGGCAACCGCGGGAAACAAACTCTTATCTTTCATGGACGCCTTTTCGGGATACAATCAGATCATGATGAATCCTGACGATCGGGAGAAAACCGCAGTCATAGCTGATCGCGGAACTTACTGCTATAAATTGATGCCTTTCGGCCTTAAGAATGCTGGTGCTCAGGATACAATCAGATCATGATGAACCCTGACGATCAGGAGAAAACCGCATTCATATCTGATCGTGGAACTTGTTGCTATAAAGTGATGCTTTTCGGCCTTAAGAATGCTGGTGCGACATATCAACGACTCGTCAATCGCATGTTCGCCGAACAGCTCGGAAAAACAATGGAAGTGTACATCGACGATATGCTTGTCAAATCACTCGAAGAGCAAGATCATGTCGTGCACCTCCAAGAATGTTTCGAGAGGCTCAACCTTCATAACATGAAGTTGAGCCCTGCGAAGTGCCGGTTCGCCGTCGCATCCGGAGAATTCTTAGGGTACCTCGTAACTTACCGAAGAATTGAGGCCAACCCGAAACAAATCACGGCGCTGATAGAGATGGTTTCTCCCAGAACGAAACGCGAGGTACAAAGACTGACCGGCAGGGTCGCGGCACTTAACCGCTTTGTCTCGCGATCAACGAACAAATGTATACCTTTCTACGAAACATTAAAGGGAAAAAAAAAGTTCTAATGGTCCGAAGAATGTGAGAAAGCTTTCCAACAGCTGAAACATTACCTAGCCACCCCGCTAGTACTCGCGAAACCCGTAGAAGGAGAACCATTATTCCTCTATATCGCAGTATCAACGACCGCCGTGAGTGGCATCCTCATCCGAGAAGAACGCGGCGAACAAAAGCCGATCTTCTACGTAAGTAAGACACTACTGGACGCAGAGACGCGATATCCGATGATGGAGAAATTGGCTTTGGCCGTGGTCATGTCAGCAAGAAAACTGAGACCGTATTTTCAATCTCACACCATCGTCGTGCCCTCTTCGTTCCCTCTCCGCACCATTTTGCATAGTCCCAGCCAATCGAGAAGATTAGCAAAATGGGCGATCGAGCTGAGCGAGTACGATATTGAATATCGTGCAAAGACTTGTTCAAAATCGCAAGTACTCGTGGACTTCATAGTGGAACTCCCAACGGGAAGCACGTCGAACCAAGAGCGAAACTCAACCTGGATCCTATACGTTGATGGATCCTCATCCAAACAAGGCTCCGGGATCGGCATCCGACTCGCATCCCCAACAGGAAAGGTATTGGAACAGTCATTCCGATTAATTTTTCACGCTTCGAACAACGAAGCCGAATATGAGGCCTTGATCGCAAGACTACAATTAGCTCACGGTCTGAAGATTCGTAACCTTCACGCTTACTGCGATTCCCAGCTAGTGGCTAGCCAGTTCGGCGAAGAATACGAAGCGAGGGACGAGAGAATGGAAGCATATTTGATCTTAGTAATAGATCTAACCCAAAAGTTCGATCAATTCGCCCTTACTAGGATCCATCGAGTGGAAAACGTCCAGGCAGATGCCTTGGCCGCCTTGGCATCCAGCTCGGACCCTGGTATAAGCAGGATAATTCCTATTGAATTCATCGAACACCCTAGCATCGGACATCCCGTGGTCATAAACTTGATCAACGAACCGGAGGACGACATAGACAAAAACCGTCCATTTAGATCAGTCCAATTACGTATTTAGTTCTCCCTGGATGGAAACAATTCTCGCATACATAACCAACGGAAAGCTTCCACCGGAAAAATGGGCAGCCCGGAAAATAAAAACTCAGGCCGCACGGTATGTTTTGGTTGACGGAGAACTTTACAAATGGAGATTCTCTGGACCACTAATGACCTGTGTGCAAGGGGAGAAAGCACAGCGGATAATGCAGGAAGTGCACTCCGGATTTTTCGGAAACCATTCCGGCGGAAGATCTCTCGCAATAAAAATCAAGCGCCACAGATGTTTCTGGCCAACGATGGTAAAAGACTGCGAGAATTTCTCGCGAAAATGCGAGAAGTGTCAGCGGCACGCTCCGACTATTCATCAACCTGCCGAAGTTCTCTCATCTATTTCGGCGCCATATCCGTACATGCGATGGTCGATGGATATAGTCGGGCCAATGCACGCGTCAAAACAAAAACGCTTCCTTTTGGTCCTGACCGACTTCTTCTCTAAATGGGTCGAAGCCGACTCTTACGCAAGCATCAAAGTTGCCAAGAGAGTTTCGTTTGGAAGAACATAGTCTGCAGACATGGAGTCCCATACGAAATCGTGACGGACAACGGGTCTCAATTTATATCGACCAGATTCGAAGCCTTCTACAAAAAATGGAAAATACGATTGACCAAATCGACTCCAAGATATCCTCAAGGCAACGGACAAGCCGAAAACATTAATAAAACTATCCTTGACGGCCTCAAAAAATGCCTCGACGCCAAAAAGGGCAAGTGGGCTGAAAAGCTCGACGGAGTTTTATGGTCGCACCGCACGACCCCGAGGCGAGCAACGGGCAAAACTCCTTTTGCCCTCGTATACGGAACAGAATGCATGATCCCCGCAGAAGTCGATTTTCCAGGAGTACGCAGAAGGTTTCTCCCAGAAAGGGAGGAGTCAAACAACTTAATGCTTCTCGACGAACTCGATCTGATTAACGAACGACGGGATCAGGCACTCGTCCGGATTCAAAACTATCAGCAAGCGGCCGCAAAGTACTATAACGCGAACGTACGCGGTCGCAGATTTCATGAAGGCGAACTAGTCTTACGGAAAGTCTTCCAAAATACCGCATAACGAAATGCCGGGAAATTGGGAGCTAACTGGGAAGGACCATACAAGGTCATATAGGTGGTCCAGAGCATACGAAATCGCAAACATGCAGGGAACCAAAATTCCCTGATCCTGGAACGCGATGCATCTTAAAAAATACTATCACTAAGCAACACACCCGCAAAACACTGAACTACGAGACAGCTTGATCCCCTTTGAGAGTACATAGGCATCTTGTCGCAAAACAAGACCAGCCGTCCCCCCTCCTTAAAAAAGGGGGGGGGAGTAGGTGAGTATACGTATACTCGTATACTCCCGAAATTTAAAACTCGAAATTTCTCAAACTTTCTCAACAAACGTATCGAAAGAAAAAATGAAATTCTGAATGTAGCGAGATGTCGCCAATGTTCGGAAAACATTTCCTCTCTCAAAAACAACAAACAGTCCGTCAGCGACTATAAAACAAACACAGCTTCTTAAGATATAATCCCTTCGCGAAGGCCTAAACTACGTAAACATCTATCACTTAAAAATAGTTTGTTGCTTATCACAACAAACTCGCAACAGTCATGAACAAACTTAAGTAATCTCGCAGAGATAGCTCTCGAACACCCGACACAAGGGTAATAGCTCTATAAAAGATATCCAAACTTTTGGTCAGCACTTCCGGGCAACTTAGAAATTGTTCCCGGTGAGATGCTCGGTTCCAACCAGACGAATCGTATAAGCCGAGAACGTATCGTGGATTCTAAATCGGTATGGAATCAGGTTAAAATCACAACAGGCAGAACGAAAGCCGATTAGTCATCGCATAGCCTCAATCCGAGAGTAAACCTAGGTCTTGCCCTAAACCCAGCACACTGGTCGCTAACGTCTCAAGGCATGAATCGAGATCCTAAAGGCATGTCTCTTCGTCTCTATCTAAACTCTCACTTGATTTGCTAAACGTCCTAAAACGAGCAAACGAATAAGGCGATACACTAAGGGAAAGGAATGCGAGACGACAGCTCGCGGACCTCCCTCAATATCAACTCGAAACAAAAGGTTTAAACGAAAAACTGATTGTTCATTAAAGAAAGTTGCCGAATGAACAAGGGATTCAAAGCCATAAAAGGCCAGTCCAAAACAAGTACAAAAGCCATTCTCGGCCAAACGCATAAAAACCTAATTCTTAAGTCACCTACGAGACAACAACTTCAGATACCCTCCACACACAGAGTCTCATCCTCATCCATCGCATCACCCACTCCCACAACAACAGCTTCACCTTCGTCAGCAATCTCCGGATCGTTCCTCTCATCTGCATCTGGCTGAGGGGCGCTTTCGGCAGCAAAAGTCGGGTCAGAGTCACTTCCCTCGACAGGAACATCCCCTTCGGTCGCGCGAACAGCCGATCCCTCAAAACTCTTCATCTTGCGCTGGAGTCTGCGCAGCTCCGAAGCCTTGGACTTCTTTGCTTCCTTCGCCTTAAGCAAAGAAATCACGGTCTTACCGAGATCGCGCTCCAAGTCGCTAATCCTATCCTCGAACCGAGACACCTCCGCGGAATGCACATCCTCTATCACCTTTAATATCCCCTCCAGCTGAGCGGACCTCTCCTGCGACTCAGCCAATTCCTTGGCTAAACGCTCAACTTCGGACCCACACTCTTTGATCATCCCATCCATCAACGAAACAAACTATAAAAGTCAAGGTAGACAGCCAGATACAAATTAAAATTATAGTCTTTTTAATCATATGCTCGCGAACCCGTATCTTGGCACGGTGTTGCGACATTGAAACCAAGCTCGGCGCCTTACTTGAAGAAGCTCCAGTCTCTGAACCCTTTGTGCCTCTCTTTCTCTTAGGAGCATCGGGGTTCGGGCAAGGTCTCTTACGACCTTTGGCTGGAGCAGCCAGCATTGCGCTAAGCGCCGGAAGTCCCAGAAAAATCATCCTCTTGGCCAGAGGAGGAGGCCTCAGAGTCGTAACCGGTTCGACCACGGTAAGAGACGCAACCGGTTCGACCGCGGAAGGAGCCGTAACTGGTTTGACCACGGTAGAGCCGCAACCGGTTCGACCGCGGTAGAAGCCGCAACCGGTTCGACCGCGGTAGGAGCCGCAACCGATTCAACCACGGTGGGAACCGCAACCGTCCCGACCTCGGCAAGAACCGCTACAGCAAGGGGCGGAACAGAGGACGAACCCGACGGTTCGATAACAACAACCGTCAAGGATTTCACTACCGTATCCACCGTTTTGTCCAAAATAGCCTTGGCCTCTTTCGAAAGAACGGACGGGTCCACTGGGGGTACGCCACTCAGCACCGTGTTCTCCTCAGCATCGCTGCGATCCATCTCCTCTTGAAAAAAAAGAAACTCAGAGATACGACCATCCTGCGAATGTGCCATAGGGTTGTCGCCAGCTGGGACCTCATGGTTTTGTTGATCACCTTGGGAAAAAGACATCTTGAAAACTTTCTAGAGAGAAGTTGGAGAGAAACTTGAGAGATGAAAGATGTGAGGAGTAATGATCCAATACTTATAGAAAAGAAGAGCTCATCCCTAGTAATAAGACAAATCGCAGAAGTGGATTACGATTAAAGCAACTCCAGCCGCCCGCAAAAACTTTCTCCGAAACTTGCGAGCTGGGGGGGCTAACAGTTGGTGTAAAAAACTGTAATCTCGAAATCAACGGCTACGATAACTTCTGTAAAGATAAAATCATTACTTTCCACGGAATACAAAAATCGTTTTATAAAACTCGAGAAATCGTTTTATAAAACTCGAGAAGTCGTTTTATAAATCCAAAGGAAATTTCCGAACAAAGGAGATCCGCAGAAAAACTCGGAAATCGTTATCTCAGAACAACGGAACGAACATCGATTACACGACCGTCCGAGTTAAGCACAAAACCGCGAAAAACAGAAACCGCCGTAAAACGCGAGCTAGTCACGACTAGCTCGCCGAACGGCGAGCTAGTCTCGTCCCGACTAGCTCGACGTTCGGCGAGCTAGAAGCTTCCCGGGTAGCTCGCCGTACGCCGAGCCGACCATCCCGAGCCTCGATCTCCCAAGTCCCTGATTCAAGGCTTACGTCCTTCGACACGATCATGTTCTAAACCACGGTCGAAATGTCTCCTGTTTCGTCTCGATCCGTCATATCGTCCAAGTTTTACGATAAAAACCGTAAAACTTTCTTTTCTCGAAAAGAACTCAAGGAAATCATATAAAACGGCAACGGTTAAACGAAACACCAAACATTTCCTAAACTATACGATTTATTCGAGATTTTTCACAAAAAATCGTAAAAACGCGTTTTTAATAAAAACGCGTTGAGTGAATCATAAAAATGGCAACGATTAACCGAAGAAAACGGATATAGCTAAACTTTACGATTAACTCGGGGAATTTACTGAAAACAACATCGGATCAGGAAATGATCTCGTATAAAGTCGCAAAACGGATTTATCGCAAAACGGCTTGTAAGGTCCTAAAACGTGATAAAAGCCCATCTCGCGATCTTAACAAAATCTAACCCGAAGATACGATAACGTTTTGACGATTTACCCGCAGAAGGAAGATAAATTTCAAGTTTGAAGGTAAATGGCAAGTATGAAGATAAATAGAAGATTTCCGCGGGAAAAAAGGAAAGATCGAGATAAATGGAAGATTCCCGATAAACTCGAATCTGGGCAAAATGGAAAGACTAAACCGCCTAGGAAGGGAGTATATAAGCAAGAGGCATAGGGCAGAAGCAGGGACACGAAAATCAGACCTAGAGAGGCGGCTGTTACCTTAGAAATTTAGGACTTAGCGTTTAGACTAGCAAGCCAGATCCTTAGAACGTTTCAACGTCTAAGTTCTACAATTCTCTCTTGTAACAGTTGTCGATCTCTTATTCAATAAAAAAAGCTTTCATATAAATTCTTTATTCTCGGGTCTTCGTTGTTCATCCATATTCTGTTGATTTCGTTTCTTTAGTGATATCCGCAGAGATCCCGGACCTCGGGAAAATTAGGGTTTTCCCTAAGTTTCCATATTTGACGGAAAATCGACAGTGTGGATTTCGGTTCCCACAATATCGATCGATACATTTAACTCAACGTCGATCAAATTTCCAATGGGAATCTTGATCGATGCGGCTAGTCAAGCATTATCCGCGAGTTAATATATACTCACTATGGACCCCATAGATCAAGCATTCGCCTTCTCTTTAGTAAAACTGCATAATTATAGATAAATAGAAATCAATTGAGTTCCACTCACAAATCTCTATGTTGATCTTCTCTCCCAAACTATAAATCCTAAATAAATCTTTTTCTGTGTAAAAAGAATACAAGAAATCTCTCTTTGCCTCTAACACTTTGGCAAAGTATATAAACTTAGGTTAAAACTCGTCAGGGGCATAATTGTAATTTAGTGAAGTATTAGATTTCAAGTTGGCTTTCTCGCGAACTGGTCTTCTGCGCCTGTGGCATCGATTGATACTGCAGAGTGCATATCGATCGACGTGAATCACTCCGTATCAACCTCATTGTCTTGGTCGATTCCTAAATCGAGTGATTTCTCCAATTCTCTGTAAAATGTTCCAAAAACATCACTTTCTTTCAAAATACTCTTGAACCTATAAATATGCTTAAAAACTTCTATAATATAATAAATAGTTATAAAAACACCAATATACTCTGACTAAAAGTGGGTCAAAATCATGGTATATCAGCTTGGTACGGTGGTCTAAAGGAAAGACTTGTCCTCGGGGTCTGGCGAAGAGGCCTTGAGATACGTTCCCACGCGTGATGTCCTTACTATAGTGTGTGGGGTCTTGTCTCGCAGCTACTTTCCTTTTTTCCCTCTCAAAAGACCTTTGGCGATTTCGCGGATTCGGCTCTTCATTATTCAGGTAATTGTATTCTTTTACGTATCTCGTTTTTACTACCTCTTTTGGATCTTCCCACTCTTAGAATGAACCCTAAGTCGAACCTTGCACCGAAATCTTCCTCCATCGGTGGTAGGGTTAGGTCAAAGAAACAGAGAACCGAGATTATCCCGCCAGAGTCTATGGCTTCCTATGGTTCTTCTCCTGATCTGACCGCTAAAGTTGAGGATTTTGATCAAGCCGCAATGGAAGAGGCTTTGCCAGCTGTAGGAGGAAACAAATTTTCTTTGGTAGGTCCCTTTTCGTCAATAGGAGAGGTGGAAGTTGCGATTTGGAGGGAGAAGTATATCCTCTCCGAATATGTCATCATTAGGATTCTTGGTCCTGTTGATGGGGTTTCAGTCTTTGAAATCGACGAGATCCCTGTTTACGAGGGGTTCTTTGAGTCAGTTTCAGGGATCGATTTCCCTCGTTAGTGGCGAAAGTATCTGAAGCGTTTGGGATTTCTCCGAGCTAGTTGAATCCTCCCACATGGAGAACTTTGAATGCTCTGTAGAATTTGGGTGATCTCAAAGATCTTGTCATCGGGGTTGCAGAGGTCTTGTGTTATAACTCTGTTTCTCCTTTGAATAGTGGATAGGGGAGATACTATCTTCATCCCCACAACAAACTACCCCTTGTACAGGAAATTCCTAAGAACGAAAGGAAACGTCATCCAGTCTTTGAGGATCATTGGACCGAGAAGTTTGCATTTATGCATCTTGCAGGATTTAGTCCGGTTTGGCGAGTAGCTGGTGGGTCGTAGGAATCGTGTTGATTGATTTTCCATCTATCGGGTTTCTGAAAGTTCTTGTGTCTTCTTGCAGATACACTCCATTTAGACCTTTACCATGAGAAGAAGACGATTGAGCGGATACTGGAACTCTCCCTTGAGCGATGCCAAGTTACTTACCTTGTGTGCAGACAAGTGTTGGAACATTGCAGCATCTGGGGTAAGTTTCTCTCTGTCGTTTCTGCTCTTTTTGAATAGCTATTCAGACCGATTGGTGTTTGGGTTTCAGGTAACATGTAAAGATCAACTGGCGATGAAGCTCTGGCTGAGTACAAGAAGGCCCTTGAGGTGATGTCGGCGAAAAATGTTGCTTCTAAACGGGCTGCCCCAGCTGATCAGGATGATGATGTTCAGTTCATTGGGGGCAGCAGGTGCCAGACGGTCGCGGCTACAGCTCCTTCTTCTTCCAAGAAAAAGTTCAAGGCTTCGGGATCAACTCTTATGGTGTCTCCGTCTTCGTCATGCGACTTGGCCACCGTGCTTACTAATCTCAATACCAAGGTGTTCCCTTTTACTCATGTCCTCTTAGAATCAAAGGAAAACTCTTCCATAGCCATCTGATCTCTCAAACAAGATCTTCTCTAAGTAAGAAGCTACACTCCCTTCTGTTTTGTGAGGGATTCTGATTATGGTTGATGACCGAGTAATCTTGCATGGGTAATATCCCAAATGCATCATCTTAGGAATAACAGGAGGGCCAGTCTTTTCTTAAGGCTGACCTGGATGCTTTTTCCTCCCAGCTGCGCGAAGAGAAGAACGGCGCCTTAGCCACGGAGAAAGAGATCAAGGCTTTAAGGCTCAAATTGAAGGCTTAAGAGGAGGAAGGGAGGCAGGCGGCGTTGGAGAATGTTTCTCTGAGGGAACAACTAGAGATTCGAGAAGAGGAGGTGGTCGAACTGAAGAGTGCTGAGGAGACCTTTGATGCTGAGAAGGCCATGGCCGTGAATGGTGCTATGGTGGTGGTTCGCTGGGAGTTGATGAGAGAGTGGCTCAACCATCAGACTAATAGCTGCGATCCCGTGGTTGCGTTGGAGCAGTAGAAGACAGTGAAGACCACTAAAGCCGAACTCTCGGGAGTTCCACCTCCTTCATTTGATGACGAGCCTCAGATTCCTAAGGCAGCTGAGGTGGAGAAGACGCCGCAACCTACTGATGATGATCCTCCCGCCGAGTAGTTCCCAATCAGTCATTAAAAACTTTACCCTATGTATGGGTTTTTTGTTGTTGTTTTACTTGCCCCTGATGGGGGTTTTAAAACTCTAGCTAGACCTTTGTGCCTTTTGTTGTTTCTTTTTAACAATGGTCCCTTGTGGCTTTTTTTTATTCTGAACTCTGGCCCGGCTTTAAGGATTGCACATTTCAGATTCTCCTCTTGTATTCTTCTTTATATCCTTTGCCATGTCTTCTTTCAAAACAAAACTTGTAGTGAAGAAGCATGATATTGACCTCTTAGGGGGATGTTCTGCTATCTGGAAAACATGGCTCCTCCATCAATTTTATCGACACTCGGGGGATTTTTCCTAGCTTGCAGGCTTGTTTCGCGTTCTGAGGGCTAGGAGCATAGGTGAGAGGGGTAGTCATGAGGCCTGAGGTTGGCCCTAAGCGCGTCTGATGCTAGAGGATTTGGAAGCCATATATAGATTTGTAAATGTGGGACTCGCAGATCCCTTACTAAATTTTGGATTAACTCGAGGATCCCATTGGTCTCGGACCCTGAGGTTTGAGAGTTGTCGATAGGACGTTTGGAGAGCGTTTGGACCCTGGGCCCGGAGTTTGTAGGTGTTGGACCCTTGGGTCTTTTGAGATTTAGAAGGTTCTCAGGACCTCTTGTGAGGCTGTGGATTTATTAGAGGGCCTATGGGCCTGGATACGGGATTCATAGGAATCCAGAATTAAATTTTCGTAGGGACCGTATTCCGCCATCATAGGTGGGGCTATTACATGTGCCTATTCGGATCTCGCCTTCTACCGCTCAGAAGTTTGTCTTTATCGAGTTCTTATGCTGCATGCTGCTTCTGCAGAAGCCACTATCAGACTTCTTAGATAGGTGCTGGTATAGGTGAAAACCCAAGTGCCGGACTTTGCTGCTTTCCACGTCTGGTCAAGCAGGAATTGTGAGGTGATTTTGGAATTTTGCACTATTTGCTCCCTGTATTTTACAGTACTTATGTAATTTTACCTTGTGTCCCCTGTATTGTGTAGCATGTAGCGTTTTAATACAAGTACATTTCAAATATTAGTAGTTTTGGGACCCTGATATGCCTTAGGCTATACATGAGTTTTAGGTAGTTTTGACTGCATACTCAGGTTTGCGCAGAACGATTCCTGCCTTGTCTCATACTTTTTTATTTTTCTGTAGGCGTGCAACTTTTTGGTGAGGTTAGGACGAGGTCGAGGGTCTCTGGGACCTAACCCAGCCTATATGTCCGTTTAATTATTGTGGTATTCCTACTGCTTTTATAGTCGGAACTATTTTATTATCTAAGCTTTTTCCGGACACTCTTATCATACATATTAGTAGGAAGCCAAAATGCTTAAACAGTAGATAATAAAGTAGTAGAAATCAGGATCCGGGGATCATATTATAAAATAGTAAGTCGTAAGGCGTTTCAATAGGTAGACTATATTTTACCTTTGCTGTCTTGTAGCTCGTAGGCTCTAACCCGTCGCAGAACCTCATCTCCTTGCTGCAAGGTCCTCGATTTAGCTTGCTTGTCATGGCTCTTGGTCGTGTCCAGACAGCTTAGCTTGCTCCTTGGTCGACTGATTCTCCTTTTCTGATCAGGGTCCAATGCCGTTAGCTTAGCATCTCCTTGGGGTGTAAGTCTTGGCGTTATGACCAGTGCGTAGAGGGTTCCCCTTCCCATCGTATGGGGGATGACCCAACAGAGATCTAGGACTCTATGTGGTTTCATTGACAATTTTTCTCTGGGGCTCTTCTGGTTCTCCTTTGACCTGCTGATCATCGTGTCGCTTGCGGATTGAGTTTGCCCCAAGAATCCCATGCTGGTAACGGTTTTTGCGGGACTTTGAGGAATTCAAAATCGCTTGCGGATTGACTTCTCTCCTGAATCCCACGAGTGGGGTTATCTTTCTGGTTAGAGTGCTTTTTTCCAATCCAAGGTCTTGGTAGGCGATCTGGAAGATGATATTGCCGGTGCTTCCATTGTCCACTAGGACCCTTCTTATTAGGAAATTTGCTACGGTGAGCGATATAACCAGAGCGTCGTGATGGGGGGCTAGGACCTCCTCTTGCTCCTTTGCCGTGAAGCTTATTTCCATCTGTTCCCAAGTGTAATCGATTTATATAAAAAAATATTTAATTTATTGGAATTTTTGTCTTCCTATACAAAGAAAATTACACCTTTGTAAACTATTTGAATTTGATAACACCAAACCTTATATCAATTTCTCATTTTTATGTGTGTTTTCACTAATTTATCCTTTTTTGTAGGATTTTCATTGAGAATTCGACCAAAAAAACACGAACTTTGCACGAATTGCCAAAAGAAACATGAACTTTTAGGCTGGCCAAAAAAAATACAAAAATCTCATTGACTTTAGAATTAAATAACAAAGTTTTCGTTGACTTGCCAATTTAGCACGCCGTCAACAAAAATAACAGAAAAAAATTGACGTCGTTACGTGAAATGGTAAGGCATTTTAACACTGGGCTACTAGCACTTTCAATGTAATTAGTAACACATTTAATTGTATTTCGTACTGATTACATATAAAAATTGTCTAAAACCTTAAAAAGATCTTTAAAATTTCAAAAAATTAATGAAATAAAGAATTTTTATAAAATTAATTTTGAAATTAAAATTAAAATTTGATTTTTTTTCTTTAAAAAATCAAAAGTCTTCCAAAATATTCATTTTTAAAAACAATTGCTAAAAACTGAAATTAATTATAAACACAAAAAATACCCACATATTAAAATTAAATTAAAATGTTTAAAATAAATATTGTACCCAGTATGAGTGCGATTTCAATTTTTATCTGATAATTATAACTTTATATTTTTTCCATTTTCTTTGAATTTTTGATTTTTTGGATTTTTGAGAAAAATTGAAAATTTTGGAAGAATTTTGATTTTTTAAAGTAAAAAATAAATTTTATTTTTTATTTTAATTTCAAAATTAATTTTATAAAAAAATCTTTATTTCTTCAACTTTTTGGAATTTTAAAGATCTTTTAAGTTTTTATACAATTTTTGATATTCAATCAGTACCAAATAAAATTAAATGTGTTAGTAAATACACTTAAAGTGTCACTAGCCTAGTGGTAAAACGCCTTACCATTTGACTCAATCGTTTCATCTCATTTGAAAATGACGTCGTTTCACTTAATGACAACACTTCACGTTGCATTTAACGTTGTGCTAATATGGCCAGTCAATATTAAGTTGCTTAATAAACCAAAAAAGTCAACAAAAGTGTAGCGTTTTTTTTTCAAGGCTCGAGTACAGATTTTTTTTGGCAATTCGTGCAAAGTTCGTGCTTTTTTTGGTCGAATTCTCGATTTTCATTACATAATTGTCATGTTTTACTCATGTAAAGGTAGATCTATATATTTTGGATATGTATTTTGTGTGTTTGATATGTAAGCTTCTAATAAGTTTTAGATTAACCATAATATGATTGTTTTAGTTATTATTTAAGTATAAAAACATTGATTTTTTTTTTATTTTTTTCACTCTTTTGATGTCATTTAAACGTGTTTAGATATGCAGATTTTTTTTCAGATCTGAGTCAGACTTTGGAAAACTTCTCAGAAGACTTCTAGGAAGACTTCTTGGAAGACTTCCAAGAAATCTTCTAATACATTTTATGCTAGAAAACTTCCCTAGAAGTCTTCTGAATCAAAAATATTTTTCTCTCTAATAGTTGCAACAAAAATATAATGGTTATCACTTTGAAACTCTCCAACCTCTCTGTATTCCATTTGAATTTGAAACCAATTTTTTTATTAATTTCTCATATTTTTGTCTTTCTCACTAATTTATCTTGTTTTTTGCAAGTTTTTCACTACATTGTTATCATCTTTCACTCTTTTAAAGGTAGATTCTAAGAATTTGTAGATTCAACATAGTGTGATTGTTTTATTTATTGTTTAAGTAATAAAAACATTTGTTATATGTTTTTCTCTGTTTTGATGCAATTTGAATGTTTTGTGATATGCAGGTGTTTCAAATCTGAGCGAGACTTTTGAAGACTTCTCAGAAGACTTCCATAGAAGTCTTCCAAACTGAGAATATCTAACCTAAGTGAAGTCTAAGCTTATCTATGTGTATGAATAATCTCAAGCTCGATATGTAATAAATTTGTTAATGGTCTGTTTTATGATTAGTATGTGTACTTTTTTAATTTTGAATTCTCTTATAAATTTAAAGAGATGTTAATGAAAATAATTTGTTAAATATATTCACGTCTACAATATATATTATTTTACCAAATTATCATCATCTTCGTCCCCTTCATCATCTTTTTCACCTTCCTCATCTTCATCCCCTTTACTTGAAACTTCATTATCATCTTCAGATTTTTTGTTTCCATCAATAACTTTTTCATCTTACTCCGGCTTGGTACACAAAGATGTACATCATGTGTTTTAGTAATCTAGATTGAGTTCCAAACTTGTCGATCACTAGCTAATGAGCAGGTTAACTCCAAAATCTTTGTGTGTATGTTAGCTTAATAATCTTCTTGACCCATTTGGACAAGTTCGGCATGTGTAGAACTTTCACTTAGAAAGACAATTCTCGCTCCCTTATAATTATCAACCACAAAATTCCAAGAGTCAACTTTCACCAACCATTTTCCGTAGACTATAGTTAACTTACGCATCATCTGCATATACAAAATTTCTAAACATTAAATAATATAGAACACCAATGTGAAAAAATTTAATCCAAAAGACTTCTAGGGAAGTCTTCTGTCATTAGTTAGAAACATTATACCTCTAAACTATCACCAATTAAGTTATGAATTTCATTCAGGATCCCAACTATTGACTAAAACACATGAATTAACAATAAAATCTTTAAAACATCATTTTAAATTTGAAGAAAATGAAAGTTTATTATACATTGTCGCAGAATACTTCCATTTAGGTCATTTTTGCAATTGAATATTTACAAAAAAAAAGACTTTCAGAGAAATCTAGTCTACAGCAGACTTCTAAGGAAGTCTTATTTTGTAAATATTGGCTTACTTTTTAATTCAAATTTTTTTGAAAATACCAGAGGATACTTTCCGGAAAAACAAGTTAGTTTAGAAATTGACCAAATTGTGTAGAAATTTGACTTTGCACAAAATAATTTCCGGTAAGTCTTCTGCCAGAAGACTTTTCGCTAAGTCTTCTCAACTTTTACATAAACTCTGCTTACTGTCGCTGGAAGTCTGCATAGGTTACTTTGTCATTTGACCAGAAGACTTATGTCAAAGACTTACCGGGATTTTTTTTTGTAGAAAGTCAATTTTTGACATAGTTCGGTCAATTACAAAACTAACATGTTTATCCGGAAAGACTTATAGTGAAGTCTTATCAATTTTTTTTTGTCAACGAAAAAAAAGTTGGAAGACTCCCACGAAAGTCTTCTCTAAAAAACTCACAAAGTCAATTGAAAAACAAAACATATTTTTTTACCAGAAAAATTTCGTGGAGGTCTTCTTTGTCGAGAAGACTTACACGAAAGTCTTCTCGTAAACAGCTTTGGAAAAAAATTGATTTCATACCTTGAACCAGTGAGATAACTTGCTTAACTTCTTCAACCACACATAACTTCACCAGGAAAGCTACCCACTCTTTAATGAACAATAATCATGAGTTTAAATGGATCTATGAACCTTACAAAGTTTAAACAAAATCATGAGGATTTTTGGATGAATATAGGAGAAGGTGAGAAAGATGTAGTTTGTGTGTATAACAAATGAGATATGATTAGTAAAAACCTATTTTTAGGTGCATTAAGAGCTTCAAATTGGTTATTTATGGTGGTTGGTGAAATGATGGTAGTGGCAATGTTGTAAATATTTGATGAAGATAAGAATAATAGAAAAACACTCATTTTCAAAAAAAAATAATGGTATTTTTGTAAATAATCCGAACTTCTGGGATGAACATGGCAAATGAAAGTTCTAAAAAAAAACATGGGTTAGTTTTGCATTGACTTTTTGTTTTGAGTCAATTTTGCAAAACGCCTATATTTTTGACACATGTCACAATCTTAATTATTTATTGACGGATGTCTTAATCATGTTAATTAACAACTTTGAAGAACCAAACTCTTTATATTATAAGATATTTAAATAACAAATTGTAAATATTATAATTTTAGAAATTATTTTAATTCCTAAAAAAAATATAACTGTAAAAGGTTGTGTAATGGTAATTTTCCTTTTCTAAAATCATAACAACAAACCTTGTAATAATAATTTTTCTTTTCTAAATCTTAAACAAAAGAAATTTGTATTATATTTTTTGACACATGTCACAATCTTGAATTTTCAATGACACATGTTGTAATCATGTTAATTAGCAATTTTGAATAACCAAACTTTATATAATAAGATATACTAGAAATTGAACCATGTTTAATGTCTTAGATTTATTATAAAGTAAAATACTGGTGTGTTTTCAAGTAACAAACTCTCTTCCAATTGTATAAATGAAATTCCTACACAACAAGATAAACACTTATAAACTTTAATGAACGAAAACGACAAGACGTGTACTCATTTTCTAAATTTTGTAATTTCATGGTTTATGGGCATCTATTGAAAGAATCTTTAATGTTATCCATTGAAAAACTGTCAAATTTTTCAAGGAATGGTCTATCGTATCAAAAATTTAAGTTTTGAAATCCCAAACAAGGTTTCCTCGGAATTTCCTCGGTATATTCCGAGGAACCCTCCGACCAATAGGAAAACATGCAGAGCATATTCCATGTTCCTTGGAATTTCCTCGGAATATACCGAGGAAATTCCGAGGAACATGGAATATTTTCATTAACCAGGAAATCGGACCGCCAAAAATTTTGCGAAAATCAAATTAAGTTGATCCCGAGGAAATTCCGAGGAATCTTTTCCAAATCTCGGGTTTATTTTTACCAGAGAAACTTCTTCTTCATCATTTCTCAGATCTCTCTCAAACCTCCATTGCGATTCTCCGAGTTCCTATGTCGATCTACACCGCGAAAACTCTTCTATCTCCTCTATTTATTTCCGAAATCATGTAAGTACTCAATCCTCATCATCCTTAGTTGTTTTGAATAGGATTTGAAGTTAGTTTTAGAGATTTTAGATGTTTTAGGTTATGATTTTGTTATGGTTATTGGTAGATTAGGTTTTGATTAGGATTTGAAGTTGTTGTTGTTGTTTTTGTTGATTTTCAAAAATATTTTTTTGGAAATTATCAAATCCAAAGGTTTTTTTGTATATAAAATCTGTTTTTGGAATTATTAAAACGTTTTTTGTGATTAAAAACTGTTTTTTGGATTTTTAAAATCATTTTTATATTTATTAAAAGGTTTTTTTAATATTATTTAAGGTTTTTTTGTGATTTAAAACTGTTTTCGACTCTTACCCGATTATATCAAATAGTGTTCATCACTAAATTGAGGTATGTTTTCCGTTTAACACACTTCTGCATTAGAACATCTAACACCCCTAGAAATACATATAGACAATTGTTTCAAATTTATCGATCGGGCATCCAACAAATATTTCCAAATTTTCCACATATTGCAGACTATCACTGAAAATTACTATCTATGTCTTCACCAACGTCTCCACCGCTCAATTTAAAAAAATACAACGTTTCCACCACTTAACGATCCGGAAAGATGGCAATACATTTCTCCAAAACCATGCACAAAAATAAGTAAAACATAAAATTTCATACAACTTATGTTCTTGGACTAACAATAAAATATAAATACAATCGATGTAAAAAGAAAAGATAAATAATGTTGTAAAAGAAAATTCTAACTGTATCACGAATTCAGTTCACATAGACATACATCTAAATAAAAAAAAAGTTAGATGAAACAAGTTTGTGAGAGAAAACAAAAACTCAAAAATCAGTTAGCACCAAATCTCACAAAAGACACAAATGCATAGTTATTAATCCCACGCGAAGCGTGGGATACCTTCTAGTGTATATATAAAAAGTTTTGTTTTCTTAACTCCTAGGCTGTCCACGTCGTCCTCCACATCATTAATTTGGGCTACATACACGCGACACATGTCACAGTCCATTGAAACTCACCGTCTCATTTAATCCCGAAATTGATAGTCATTAACGAGTTTTTTTGCTGTGTTTGATCTGGGAACAAAGTCCAATCACAGCCCATAAAATATCTAGGTACCCACTAACACCTTCTCCCTCTTCTAGTGCCGTCTTCTCCATCTCTATTGCTGAACCTATGTATAACGCTTTTGTTTCTCACTGAATCCACTTCATAACGTCTCTCCATTACCCCCTTCGTTAAACTCTGTCACTAAGTCTATATTAATGACAATTTTCTCACACTAGTAATAATCTACCGCATAGCCACCGTAGTGCCACTACAAAACTGTGGCTGCATTGAAGAAGCCACGAAACTACCACGCAAAAGCCACGAAAGATACAAAGCAACGGCAAACGCGAATCTGGCCACGAATTGGTCTCGAAAAGTCTTCGTGGCTAAAATAACCACGGTAAAGCAACAAAACTTTCGTGGCCTGCGTCTAAACCACGAATTAGCCACTATCTTGTTCGTGGCTCTATTTTTTGTTTCTTTGTGCCGACATCAAAAAGTGAATAACTATACATAGCCACGCTTTTTTCATGGCTTTACCGTGGCTCTGTTTAACTTTTTGACTTCGGAGCAGAGAAAGATTCACGTGGCAGTGATATTTTATCTAGCCACGAATTTATCGTGGTTGTGGCGTGGCTATATCCATTAATATATGCATCTCCCGTGAGACATTAACAGCTTTTGTTCTTCAAACAAATTTTCCTAAGGGAAATGTCTTTTTTTTCTTTGATCAAAACAAAAAAAATATGTCTTTCTACTTAGATTCAAGGGAATGGATGGATCAGAGGATTGATCCTCAGAGTAATTATGTTTCAGAAGTGTTTCTCGGAGGTATGAATGCATTTCTTCAATTTGCGTGTAGTCAAAGAGATTACAAGGAGCGACAAACGTTATTGTGTCCATGTGCTCGATACAAAAATGTAAAGCAACGAGATGCAAAAGTTGTCTCAAGACATCTATTCTTATACGGTTTTAAGGAAAATTACTATGTTTGGACGAGTCATGGAGAGAAATTCTACACTGTTGGTGAGAGTTTTGGAGCGAATCATTCAGCAGGAGAAGAGGAAATGTTGGAGAATCCTACTTGGAATGCTCATGAACATCATTACCAAGGTGATTCAGAAGTACTAGCGGACGTTGCGCCACCATACATAGTGGAACCTATAGAAGAAACAGACGTAGCAGAGCCATATCGTGATAGTGTTTTTGAAGCATTTGAAGCAGCTAGTCAACCTCTGTACGAAGGATGTGCAGACGGAGTATCTCAGCTGTCTCTTGCTTCACGGATGATGAAAGTGAAGACATATTATAACTTGGCGGAAGCTTGTGTAGATGAGATATCTGAAGTATTTAAAAAAATGCTTCCGCAGCCGAATAATGCTCCAGCAACATATTACGAGACTAAGAAACTGACACGAGGGCTTGGGTTACCCCTACAGAAGATTGATGTTTGCGTGAAGAATTGTATGCTATTTTGGAAGGAGGATGCGGATTTGGTTAGTTGTAGGTTTTGTGGAAAAAATCGCTACTACCCAAATAATGGAAAGGAAAAACAAGCAAAAGCAGAGAATGTTTTACTTGCCTATTGCAGATCTTCTGAAACGTCTATACCAACTCGAGGCGACAGCTTCCAATATGCGGTGGCATAAGGAACATGTGACTCCAGAAGGCGAAATGCATCACCCATCTGATGCCATAGTGTGGAAACACTTTAATGAGGTATATCCTGGATTTGCTGCTGAAAGCCGGAATATTTATCTATGCTTATCAACAGATGGGTTTAATCCGATTGGTATGAATGGAGGAGCACATTCCCTATGGCCCGTTATTGTAACTCCATACAATTTTGTGGAAACCGAAATCCACCTACTGTCAATAAATCGTAAAAAAGGAAACTTCGGGAAAACCCTAAGTTTCCAGAGGAACCGGCTATCTGCAGAACTGCACAACGAAGATTAAGAAAACGATAAACTTAGAATTTTTAAGAGAATAAACGAAATTGAGAGCAAAGAGGTTCTTATTCCGAATCTGGGTAAGAACTGGTACAAAAAGAGTAGCCGAAAAGTCTAAGAACGAAAACCCTAATTGAGGCGCAGCTCGCTAACAGAAAACGGAAATATTCCTAAATGCTAATTTTTGGTGGTGAGAGCTCTGAAAATCGTGTCCCAGCTTCTGCCCTATGCCTCCTCCTTATATACTCCTCCTGAGGCGGTTTTAGTCTTTTCATTTCGCCCGAAACCGAATATATCGGGAATTTTTCATTTCTGTCGATCCTTCCTTTTCTTCCGCGGAAATCTTCTATTTATCTTCAAACTTGCCTTTTATCTTCTGTTCGTGAGTAAACCACCAAAACGTTATCGTATCTTCGGGTTTGATTTCGTTAATATCGCGAGATGGGTTTTTATCGTGTTTTAAGACCTTTCGGGCCGTTTTACGATAAAAACCGATTTACGACTTTATACGAGACCGTTTCCTGATCTGATGCCGTTTTTACGATCTTCTCGACCTTTTTTATTGAAAACGCGTTTTTTATGATCTTAACGAAAAATCTCGGATAAATCGTATAGTTTAGGCGATGTTCGCTGTCTTGCTTAACCGTTACCGTTTTATACTGTTTCTTCGAGTTCTTTTCGAGAAAGCGGAGTTTTACGGTTTTTATCGTAGAATTCGAACGATAAGTCAGATCGAGACGAAAAGAGAGACATTTCGGCCGTGGTTCTGAATATGACCGTGTCGAAGAACTAGTTGGAGAGTGCCTAGTTCGCCTGCTGGCGAACTAAGCCAGCTTGGCTTAGTTCGCCAGCAGGCGAACTAGTCGTGACTAGTTTGCGTTTCGTGGCGGTTTTGGTTTTTCGCGGTTTTGTAAAACGATTTCTCGAGTTTTATAAAACGATCTTCGAGTTTTATAAAACGATCTTCGAGTTTTATAAAACGGCTTCTCGATTTTTATAAAACGATCTTCGAGTTTTATAAAACGGCTTCTCGAGTTTTATAAAACGACTTCTCAAGTTTTATAAAACGATCTTCGAGTTTTATAAAACGGCTTCTCGAGTTTTATAAAACGATCGTCGAGTTTTATAAAACGGCTTCTCGAGTTTTATAAAACGATCTTCGAGTTTTATAAAACGATCTTCGAGTTTTATAAAACGGCTTCTCGAGTTTTATAAAACGATCTTTGAGTTTTATAAAACGGCTTCTCGAGTTTTATAAAACGATCTTCGAGTTTTATAAAACGGCTTCTCGAGTTTTATAAAATGATCTTCAAGTTTTATAAAACGGCTTCTCGAGTTTTATAAAACGATCTTCGAGTTTTATAAAGCGATCTTCGAGTTTTATAAAACGGCTTCTCGAGTTTTATAAAACGATCTTCGAGTTTTATAAAGCGATCTTCGAGTTTTATAAAACGGCTTCTCGAGTTTTATAAAATGATCTTCGAGTTTTATAAAACGGCTTCGAATTTTATAAAACGACTTCTTAGGTTTTATAAAACTATTCCTTTTGTATTTTTGGGGGGAGTTTTGGCTATGGATTCCGTCGTACCGATTTTGACCCCAACAGTTAGCCCCCCAGCTCGTGAGAATCATGGGGTTCTTACGAGTGGATTGAGCTCTTTTGGCGAGTTTGGTAGAATTAGGCGGAACTTTAATGGCCAAAAGTCCAAGGGTGAATAGTAAAATTCTTCCCTATAAGTATATGGAATGAGTTTCTCAAGTTATTCACTCATTTTCCATAACTTGCCTAAGTCTCAAGAAGTTCTCTCTCTACTTCTTCCTTTGGATCCCCTCTCTTTCGACTGTCCAATATGTCTTCTGAATCGAGAGTTTCAGATCATGCTCATGCATCTATCTTCGATCCGAGCGACCTTGATACCTCGGGCGATTGTCCTCTTCTCGGCCCGATCTTTCAACGTTCTTTCTCGACTGAGGAGAAGTTTTCGGAATATTGTTTAGCCTTGAAGGCCGCGAAGGTGCCGCCTTCGAGTTTTTGGGTTCTGAAGAAGGATAAACCTCGGAGGAGGGCAGCTGGTCCTAGTGCGAGCACTGCCAGTTCCCTCAGAGATATGAGGAATCTCCGTGAAATTCCTGAGTCAGTCCAGTTTTGCCTTCCCGTCCCAGGCCAGGATGTCAAGAATCCGCCCCCGGGTTATTTTTCATGCTATGAAGCCTTTCTGTTGAACTGTCAGCTATGGTTCCCTATTCCTCGAGCCATTTTCGAGTTTTTGGATAGATTTGGCGTAAAGTTCGGCCAACTACGTCCTGGCGGGTTACAACACCTCGTCGGGATTTTGGTGTTAGGCTATGAGCGCGGGATGTCCCTTAATGCGGACTATCTTTCGGCTATGTTGACATTCAAGGGAAGAAATGACGGCTTTTATTTAGCTCCTCGGCGGGACATGACGGTCATTGGTGGGCTCGCCTCGAATGAGCATGGTTGGATCGAGCGATTCTTCTACGTCAAAATCGACAGCGCGTCCGTGGAAGAGGGCTGTATTCCTTTGTTCAGGACTGCGTGGGCGACCACTGGTATTCTATTGACGTGATCTCCATATCCGTGTATGTATAGGTTTTGACTCTTTTCGCTTGTTTTGCAGTGCCTTCCTTCCATAGGCCGCTGCTCGAGGATTTCGTAAAGGTCACGAATCTTCTTCGTGGCGGCCCACTTCATTGGGGATACTTTTCTCCGAAAAGAGTTCGTCGCGCCGTTGCCTATTATTCATCTGGTTTTTCTCGCGATAGTCATACCGAGTTCGAGGCGGGTGATGATGCAGATGAGAGAGAGAGATCTAGATCTATGAAGAACATATGACTCTAAGTGTTCCTGGTATTACTCCGGCTGCAATGCAAAAAGCGAAAGACACCAAATTTGCTGAGTGGTGCAGAGACTATGTG
Organism: Eruca vesicaria subsp. sativa; assembly: GCA_932364175.1. Taxonomy (NCBI): domain Eukaryota; kingdom Viridiplantae; phylum Streptophyta; class Magnoliopsida; order Brassicales; family Brassicaceae; genus Eruca; species Eruca vesicaria. The sequence continues at coordinate 70,548 of CAKOAT010770709.1, read as the reverse complement.
AGTTGTTGTTTTGTATTATTAAGTTTCACAATTTATTTGATTAAATTTATAATTTATAACAATATTATTGTATTGCAGATTAATGATGCGAGTCAGTTTTACACATTTCCTATGTGGATGTTGGATTTTGTACAAGGTCCTAAGCATTCTTATAGGTCTTGGCCAATATACGACACACGTGGATACATTTTCCACACTCATAACCATGGTCAAAATAAGAAAACTCAACATTATGGTGTATGTGTACCTGGAACCAATGAGACAGACTACTATGGCCTCATAAAAGAGATCATGATGGTGGAGTATCATGGTGATGTTGGCTTGAAGGTCATGGTTTTTAAATGTTCGTGGTTTGACACCACGGAAAATCGCGGTATGAGAATACATCCATTTGGTCTTGTTGATGTCTCACCACGAAGACAATATGCAAAATATGATCCTTTTGTATTAGCAGGTAGTGAAAATATATATATTTGTTTGAGATTTGATTATTGATGGAAAGCCATGATTTACTACTATGATGTTATTGTACCCCGAACAGGTAACTGTGATCAAGCATGTTTATTCCTTATCCACGGGTACGTCGACAATCAACTGATGACTGGTGGGCATGTGCAAAAAGTTTTTCTTCGAGGAGTTCGAGAAACTTCAGAAATTGCTTTGACAGCATGGCAAGATGATAGACGTGATCAGGTTGCTGAAAGTTCATTGTTACAGGTTGAAACACATGTTGTTGATGATGTGTCTGATTATGATATTGCTCCGGTGAATCCTCCAAACGATGAATATGTATCAGATGGTGATGTAGAAGAAGATCGTGAATCGTGTGATGATTCGGAATAGAAAAATATATTCCAAGATTGTAAAATATGTGTTTAAGGTTGTAAAATATGCTAGAAGGTTGTAAAATACATGGTTCTAAAAAATATTGTTATAAAAAATATTGTAAGATTTTAAAATATATTGTATGATTTTTGAAATATGTATGTAAGTTGTTGTATGAATATAGAAAGTAGAAGAAAGAGGGTTTAGGGATTATAGTTTAGGGGTTAGATGTTTGCGGTTTCAAGATTTGAGATTGGCCACGCATATTTCGTGGCTGTGTAGTGGCAATGATAGAATTGAAGAATATCAGTTGGTTTGCCTCCGATGTATTTGGTTTTGGCTCCATTTTTTTTTTGTTTCGCGGTTTATATTATCAAATAGCCACGTGAGTTTCGTGGGTTAGTCGTGGCTATGGTAAAATTTTGGTTTACCTATTGGTTTGCCTCCAATTTAATCGGTTTTGGCTCCACTTATTTCTCATTTCGTGGTTATTGCTAAAATTTTACCACGGTTAGCCACGCTTGTTGGCGTGGCAATGGTAAAATGCTTTTATATCGGTTTTCCTCTTTCTTCTCAACACTTAGAAAAAAAAGCTAATCTCTCCGAGTCACTGATCGAAACTCATTCCCTTCTCCGATTTCGAGTGTCGCCGTCTCCGATTTCGAGTGTCACCGTCTCCGATCTCGAGTGTCGCGGTCTCACATCTCTCATGGAACCCCTTTCTCTCCTTAGCTAAATAGAAACCTTTCAATTCTCGAATCGATTAGATGATCTAGGGTTTCAATTTTGTGGGGCTTTTAAATCTTGTTATAGAGTTTCGATTTCTTTGCTTATGTGTGTGTTCGATATCTCTCCTTAGCTAAATAGAAACCCTACGAATCTCGAATCGATTAGATGTTCTAGGGTTTTTATTTCTTTGCTTCTGTGTGTGTTTCGATGTAGGGTTTTGATTGTTTCCGATCTAGGGTTTCGATTTATTTGCTTCTTTGTGACATTTTCTGATTTAGGGTTACGATTTTTTCCCATCTAGGGTTTCGATTTGTTTTCAATGTAGGGTTTCGTTTTCGGGTTTTTAGTTTCTCATGTTCTTCTCTTTCTTTTTCATTTCGCTTTGTGTCTGTATACTAATGTTTCTTCTTTATTGGTTGTTAACAGATGAACTCACAAAGAATACATGGGACAACTGCTACGCCTCCTCCTATGCCTCCTGGTGCTACTGGACTAGCTTCGAACCATGCTGCTTCCTCTTCTCGTTCCAATAGCTACCCGCAGATGACCCTCAATGCCATGCTCAATTCACCTGCTAGGCTATCACAGCCTCATCTCCATCCAGATAAAATCAATGGAGCTTTGTGGTAAGTTTAGGATAGTTTATGTTATTTGAACTATGGCTGTTATTTGTTTAGGATAGTTTCTGTTCTTTGAATTATCGATGTGATTGCTTAGGATAGTTTTTATTTAGGATTGTTAGTTATGATTGTTTATTTTTTAGGATTTTTTGTGAATGTATTGTTACTGTTATTGATGTTTGTTATCATTTCAGGTTTGGTATTGACACATGTTTCAACTCTTTCATTCGGGCAACTTGGCAAGCATACTACATGGGGCCTTGGAAGAGTTGGAGGATGGTTCCTGATGAAAGGAGGGACTCATGGTGGCACACGTTTGTGGTAAGTGACTAGTATACATTTTATATCCGTTTTACATGTTCTTAAATCTCATACTGCTTAGTTTTTTTTGTAGCAAAATTTCTATTGGGAACCTGAGTTCAATGACTTGGTTTACGGTCTTTGGAAGAAAGAAACATGGACCACCATTGGTAAAAGGATAAGCAAGAAGAAGAGGCAACAGAAGAAGCCAAAGTATATCAATCAAGCTAACTGGACACTAAAGTTGGAGGACTGGGCAACCGAGCCAGCTAAAAAGAAGAGCAAGAAGGCTGCAAAAGCTCGCAAGTCTGATCCTGTGGGTAAGGGCTGCCACAAGCATAATGCAGGAACTAGGTCTTTTTCAAGAATTGAGTATAACATGGTATTTTTTCCATGTCTATACTTTTAAATATTTTTCTTTTTCTCTAACTGCTGTAATTATTTTCGTCTTTTGCGATGGTGGCTTCTTGTACTAATGAACGGCCATCATTCACTGACCTAGTCAGGGCGACACACACCCGACCAGATGGGACCTTTGTGGACTATCGTTCAGAAGAGCTTGTTACTCAAGCCGAGGTGGAAGCCACACAGCTCTCTAACACTGAAGGATCACCTGGGAGTCCAAGTACATCATCTACTCCTTCTCGCCTCAAGTTAAACGAAGCTTATCTAAAGGTATATTCTTGAGCCAAATCTGAGTTTATTAAAAAATTTAATGCTATGTTCTGTTTATTTATAGTCTTGAGGCAAATTAGTTTATTAAATTTTTTTATTTTATGTTCAACAGAATGCAAAAGGGAAGAGGGGGCATGTTTATGGACTCGGCAGTGTCCAATACAGGGAGCAAGCACCTTCTTCACGTGTGCCTAATGGTCTTGCCCGCAATCTTGAGCTGGAGATGCGTGTGGGAAGTGTTGAGACAAGCCTCCAAAGTGTGAGGCAGGACGTGTCTGAGGTCAGGCAGGATGTAGCCGAGATGAAGCAGGACTTTGCATCAACAAGAGAATTAATGAATGACTTCATCCAATCCCTTCGTCCCCAACAAGCACCAACTACTCATTCTTAAGTAGGTTCCTGTCTTCTCTTTTGTAACAAGGTTTTATCAACCTCTAGCTCTGATCTTTTGGTAGAGTCTTTTGAGACTCTTTAACTATGTCTTTTGTATTAAAACTCTTACCTTGTTTAATTATCTATGTTTTTGTAATGTTGAACCTACTCTTTTATATATATGCAACTTCTGTATTTTATTAAATGTGCAATGTTTTAATATTTGAATGGAAATAAAAATTGTTCTAATTGGCAAATTAAAACTAATCAAAGAAGAAAACTATTTATAGAATAGCCACACTAATTAACACATCGTGAATAAAAAAACCGTGGCTAAATATAGCCACGAAAACGTAGTGGCAAAACCGTAGTTAACCATATAGCCACTTTATGTTAGTGGGAGAACCGTGGCTATAATAGCCACTTAAAATAGCCACGTACAAGGTTTATTATCGTGGCTATTATAGCCACGAAAACAACCGTGGTAAAAGCGTGGAAATTAGCCACGATAAGCCATGCTTTCTTTCCAGCCACGAGACTATAGCCACAGTAATTTTCTTTTCCCGTAGCGTGGCTTGTTTCTCCATAGCCACGAATTTTGGCTATATAGCCACCACATTGTAGTGGCTATGCGATAGATTTTTACTAGTGTCAACTTCTTCTCAGATTCCTAATTCCTGAAACTAGGGATGAAGATCTCACCAAATCTCACAGCTTCACAAGATCAATCATATTCATTCCTTACAAAATCAGATGTCATCGTTTTTTATTGGCTCAATATGTTCATGACTTCTCCGCCATGATGAAATCAGGGTTTCTCTTGAGAAGAAGACCAATCCTAATCCAAAGGGATTACCGTCGTCTTTTTATTGTCTTAATTGGTTCATGATTATTCCGCTATGATTCATAAGGAAAATCCCAGTCCAGCTAACTCAAATATGCTTCCAGGGAAAATATATCTCACTCCTCCACCGTGTAGACCAAACCGCCTATGTTTTCTCAGATAGGCTTCTTCAATAGAAGGAAGCATATCAGCGACTGTGGGAGAAAAAGAATAGAAATGATGGGTAATACGCAGAAGAGCAAAGTCATCGTTGAAAATCTGAAGAGAATTTCCATAGCAACAGCTTCAGCCCTTAATGGCGGCAGGAAAAAATCACTTGGTGGCGGAGGAGGTAGTACATCACTTGGTGGTTGTTGTGGTTGGGGTTGGTTTGTGTAACTGGCACCTGCACTTCCTGTCAAGTTCTCCAATGACATCGAGTGGCTTCAGTTTATAAACAGCATTACACTACAGAAAATGTGGGTTTTAATAGCAGAATATGATAGCGTTTTTCTGACTTTGCTATGGTTTACATACTTTTTACTTTTAGATAGTGTTTGCGAAAAATAAACGCTATGCAAAACGAAAGCGGGAAAATAATTGATTTTCCCTCTCACTCTTGCTACAATTTGTTTGTGGCCATTGATTTTTTTTAATATTGTGGCCTAAAATCAATGTTCTCTATCGATCCATTGAAACCTCTCTCTCACATTCAACCCTCTCTCTCACGATTCTGACAAACCAAAAATCATAAAATCATCAGATCTACGCATAAACCTAAAATAACAAAATCAAAATCAACCTCTCACGATTTTAACTGCCTCGATTCAACCCTATCTCTGTCTTTATCTCTCAGCCATGATTAAATCTTCGTCGACAATACTTGAATCGAGTCAGATTCGAGCCACAAACATAGATGGAGGAGGAGGAGAGGCTTCGACGGTTCAGCTCCGCAATCTACTGATTCTGTGTTTGTTTGTGTCATTTCAATATTAGTTCTAGGTTAGTTCTTTGGTTGTGTCCTTTCATCGGATCTGAAATCTTCATGGTCGGAAACAAAGTGTGTGTTGTGTGACGTTGAGAAAAGACAAAGTCTGCAGTTTGATCTATTGTGTCTATTTGTTACATCTGAAACTTCATTGTTGGAAACTGGTTATGTTCTAGTTAGTAATATGTGTGTGTGGGGGGGGGGGATTGCTAGTTTTGATACTCATTAATGGGATGTTAACGCTCATGGTTCTAGAGTGGCTAACTAGAAACATTGAATTCCGGACTACTCAGGTAGGATTAGAGATATTTTAGCAATTCTGATAGTCCTGAACACATCCCTATTAAGCTAAGATTATTAGATATATAAGGATAGTTTGATTTAAAAATCTTTAGTGAGTTTATGTTAAGTTGTGTGTAATGTTTGACCGTACTCATCGATCGATTTTTCAACAGGAAATCGATCGATGATGAGTTAGTGTATCGATCGATGTTCCTATGAATAATCGTTCGACACAGTCAATTCCGACCTTCCAGTCATTAGACTATTTATTCAAACAATAGTTTAATGAATTAGTTAATTAAGATAATTAATGCTCTATAGTATCTTGCAAGCAACTGAATAGTTTCTATAAAATTATAATCTCAATACCTGAATAGAAACCCTAGATCTAGCAACCATCATTCCATCAAACAACTTCTTGCCAAGCTGAATGATTTCCTTGTTCATCTTGTTTACTATTTTATTGCTTGCTTACTATTATTTACTGTTTTATTATTCACTTTCCTAGATTATTAATAAATGCTTAGATTTAATTGGTTCCCTAGCTCCTCGTGATTTGATCCCTAAATACTACAACTGAACCTCTTATTTGAGAGAGTAATTCACTTCTTAGGGTAATTTGACTGATATCAGTTGCTGAGAAGAAAATTAGTAGTTTGTTCCAGTGTGGTCTTCCTTCATCAATCTTGAAACAGAAAAGTATTTCCTAACCGGTTTTCTTATCTCTCTTTATGTTTTGTGATCTTTTTGTCAGTGTGTGGAAACTCTAGTGCTATGTTCTTGACTGCAGCAGTTCAAAATTTACTGTGCCTCAAATTAGCTGAGGAGCTTGGAGTAGTGATCGCTAACCCATGGGTGTCTTGGTTTAAGGCAACTCTACAAGCAATCATGGTTGGTACGATGTTTTGTATCAAAACAGAGTTTCCCAAGTATTCACAAGCACACGAGGAGGAGAAGGCTTGACGATGGAGATGAAGAAGGCTGAGCTTTAGGTTTTTTGGCTCAGTATTGGTTTAGTGGTAGATTGATAGTATGTTTGATAGGTTTTGATGTATTAATTTTTTATGTTCTGCATTTTTAATGGAAAAGCATACAGTATTTTATGATTCACTTGTATTTCATTAGAATAAATTATGCTTGTTAATATTATTGTGATATATATTATAAAGATTATGTTTTGAAAATTAAATTATTATTTATATTTAGAAATTTATGGATATGTAATTTTAACAAAGTGACTATTTGAAATTCCATTCTAAATCTTAAATGTGTGACTTAACTTTTATATAGTATAGATTACTAGTTTAACTGTATGTAATCAATATATTCTAATAGGTATATAAAGACAAAAAAAAACTCTCAATAGTTCCTCTTAACTATAATTTTGCCATTATACTTTTAATTCATTAACAATAAAAACTTAAGAGAAATATTTATTTGTTAACCTAACCCTCTCCTCTTCATCGATAGAAACAAGAACGTACAAACTTATGTTTGGGAGATGCCGGATCAGTTGTTGCCGGCTTCATAATCTTCTACCTGTTTGAACCGAGTTCGGTCTGTTCAGGGAATGAGTGACTGGACTCGTCTGTGGGTTATTTCAAAGGCGTTTTCTTACTATTTAGATTACGCATCGATTACGATTGGATTAGCTCGTCGGGTCGGAGCTCGTGTGGGCCGGGCCCATTATTCAGTAGGCCTTTGCAGAGGGGACTATTCCACCACCAACAGTAAGCCCCCCAGACTCGTTCCCGAGTTAGGACTTGAGTTGGGGACGGGTCTTGTCTACTTGGTTTATTTGAATAATGGGTTCAGCCATTGAAATCCGGTGCTTCGACCTCGTATGCTCGTCTAGTCGTGAACTCGGAGCTCTACGTCGGCGTGTTTCTTGAGTCGTTAGCTCGAAGCTTGACTTGGTGTGCCTTTTGAGTCGCTAGGTCGGATCTTAACTTCAGTATGTTCGTCGAATCGCTAACTCGAAGCTCGGCTCTACGTGTCTTCTGTGGTTGGAGAGAAGTGAATAGTCTTTCCGATGTCGAGGCCCATTTCGGTCGGAATGTGAACAGTCACAAATAGATTGAAGGCCCAATTAGGCCTCAATAGACTTAATTAATGACTCCAGGAATCGCACCCCTTCTCTCCCTATAAATACTTCTCTTCTCTCTCATTCTTATCACTTCCCGTTTCTTTTCACATGTAGTTCTTCTCTCAACTTTCTCTCTCTAGGCTTATTTGTAAGATATATACGTTCGCCGTCGGTAAGATGTGTCCGCGAAAGAGATTGTCGCGCGAAGAAAAGGGGAAAGGGGTCGCTATGACGTCGAGTCCCGCTCGGGATGAGACAACCGGCGAGCCCTTATATGACTTTAATTTAGGGCATCGGGAAGCGTTGAGAGATTCGACTAGTCTCGATCTAGCTCAGAGGTTGCTGGTCGTTGGTTCAGAAAGAGAGTTCAGAGGTGAGGACGATGGGAATTTTGCCGCGGAGATAATTAATGATCCGAGAGTACCGCGTCTCAGATCTCCGCTGTCTAGTCGATCTCGTCTTGCTCCGTCTAGGCGAGCTCAGCCTGTCCGGACTAACCTTTTCTTTTGTTTTGGTGTGTACGCGTCTTCTAACGCTGTTTTTTTTTACAGCTGATTGGGAGAAGGATATCGGATACAAGGTTAGACCCGGAAAGAAGAGATCTAATCTTTACTCGGCGGAAGAGCAGCGGGTGGTTAAGCAAGCACTAGCAATAAGGGGGCCTGTTGATCTTTCCCAAGCTATGAAAAAGAAGCGAGGAGGGGTGCCTCAAGCGACCGAGCTGATGAACGTGATTGATGGCTTTAACTTAGAAGGAGGGGATCTCTCCGGTGGCACGACTCTCTCACTCCCCGAGATTGCTGCTTTAGGTGCGCCCGAACCATCTGTAGGGGGTTCGAAAAGGTCGCGGACCGCGGATACTGAAGTCCAAGTGGACTGCATGGATCCGATCGGTGGCAGCCCGTCTGCGGATCCTCCCGCGAAGAAAAAGAAGAGGAAGAAGATTCTAAGCCTACCGGTGATGGATCCGCTTCCAAAGAGGGTTCGGTCGCTCGAGACAACATGGACGCTGGCAACCCTTCTGAGGAAGGGGTCGAAGGGGGTCAAGATCTCACTGCACTGAATCCTTCAAACGAGGGTCTTTCACCTGGGAAGGAAATGGCTCCTCCCGAAGGCTCCAAAAAGAAGGAGAAAAAGACAAGTAAGAAGAAGAAAGCAACAAAGAAGGTGGCTAGCTCCGACGCGGGAACCGGCCCATCGGCTGATCAAGCTCGTATTTGCGACCCAAGAATTCTTCCGACTTCCGACCAGCTAACCTTACGTGACGCTTATCTGAATGTAGCTCGTCTCAAGGAAGCGGTAAGTCGTCTTTCTTATCCTCCTTTAGATACGGAGGTTCTGCCTTCCTTATGCTTACGTTAACATATACTTTGCCACAGGCTAACGAAGACGTGAACGCTTTGGTCGAGAAGTATGAAACCGAACTTAAGGCAACATAAGTCAGTCTCGGGGAAGCGCAGAACGCGGTTGATCTCGAGCGAAAGCGCTCTATTACGCTTGAAGACTCGCTCGCGGACGCGGAGCTCATGCGGGCAGAAGCATTCAACTTGGCTGAGACTCAAGCTAAGGATCTTGAGGGTGTTTCTGAAGAGTTGAGGGTCGTTAAGGCCGCGTCTGCTGAACTCAAGAAGGAGAAGGCTGAGCTTGAGTCGAAGATGGAGCGGGTCGTTAAAGATGCTGACTATGAAGCCTCTCATCTAAGAAGGAATCGAGTTCTGGAAGTCACACACGAGCGGGCGAAGAGTCAAATTGCAATGGCCAGAAGGCGGAAGCTCGCTTTGAGCGTATCAAAGCTCGCGAAGCGAAGCTCGAAGCATATGATGATGCGCGAGGTCTCTGGGTTCCACTACAAGAAATATGGGTATTAGTAGCAGTTCACGGTAGCACGAATTCATGAACTGCTACCAAAAACATAAAAATCAGATCAGAACTCTACCGTAGCATTAAATACGCGCTAAGAAAGAATTTCATTAAAGGGAAATGGGAAAATCGATTTTGTAACTGAAATATCATATTTTGGAGGCAAAACACTTAGGTAAAATTTTATTTTTCCGCCACTTAAACAAAAATTTTGTTTTTTCTTTCCAAAGAAAAAAAAAAAATCATTCATCCCTCTTCTCTATCTTTCTTCTCCTCCATTAACAGATCAAATTTCTCTCTCTTTAGGTTTTCTATCTTAAACTTCGACAAAACAAAGCCATTTCTCAATCAATTGAAACTCCAAACCCGAGTTACTATTACCTCAATCCCACCCCTGGTATCTCAATCTGAACCACGACTGCTCAAAGCCGCGACACCACCTGGTCCCTGCTCGTTCCACGCCGTGATTACTCCGAGTTGTCCCGTCTTCTCCTTCCTCGTGGCTGACTTCATCCCCTCGACGATTCACGCCGTCGTCGTCACTATCCTGCTCAACTGTCAACCGTCTCAATTCTCAGCTAATAGTAATGCCCATCTCGAGCTCCAATCGTCATCTGCTATCCCTCTACCGGCATCGTTGGGCTCCAGATCCGGAGAGAGAAAGCTTCGACCCTCTCCAATGGTGGAGTTTTATGTATTTGGAAGACAGGTCCCTCAACTTCTGCTTGTTTCTGATCTTTGTTTCTAGAGCAGCCCAAGTTTGAAGATGGTTTTAACCACGAGTTTAAACAAATATTTGAGAATTTTAACTTCAGGGAACTTGATTCCTTTTGAGGTAAGACTCTTTTGATTCTTGAAACTGGAAAGTTCTTGTCTTTATAGCTAAAAAGTCAATCTGTTTTGGTAAGGTTGTTGTGTGTGTGCGTTTTGTTCTTACATTATGTATTATTGTATAAATATCACATTGTATGGTATCATTGTGAGATTTAGTTCAATATGGTTTCTCTGTCTTTGATTGTTCTACTAGGTGTTTCCCTTTTTTCAGATTACAAAGTTATAGATGAATCTCATAGCTTGAATGTTAAGGACAGAGTCACAAAAACCCAGATTTGGGATACTGCTGGTGAAGAAAGGTTTCTTCTCGATCTGTGTACTGTGTTCTTTACTTCTTTGTTGATCCTCAAGAACTGAATTGAAAGTTTAAATCTTTTGCTGTAGATTGGTAGAGAACTCTTACATTCCTGTGTGTTGTTCTGTATGAAGAGCTTAAGCAAGCTTTAGATCTGTCTCTGTAGGTTTTTGAAATATGAAAATGATATAAATTTTTCATTTTTATTGATTATTTTTACCAATGAGTGCTTAATATATAGTTAGTAGAACAAAATTATGGCTTTGACGTCTCTGTTCCAGTTATGATTTGTGAGTTCTGATCTTTTTGGCATTGCTTTTCATTGTGTTCGTCTCTGTATCTATGGACGTTTGGGATCGTATGTATCTAGGGATGCTCTTTATACTTTGATAATTGTTACAATGCAAGCTGAGATCCATGTTTCGTTCTTGCTCTCTTTATGATCTTTTATGCAACTTTCATGTGACTATTTCCCAAGTATGAGGGTGATATTAATCTGATATCTAGCGTTGGTGGCTCTCTTGTTGCCTATTTTTCAAGTTTTCTGTTACCAAAATAAGCTTTTGTGAATTCTCTGTGACTTGCACTCTTTCGTTTGTATTGAGAAACTTCATTGCTTCTACATATTGATAAACAGTTTGATAGCTTATACCAAGTTTGATGGGTTTCTTCTTCTTGCAGAAGAGATATGGCGTTGTTCAAGGCTATATAAAGAGAGACATAGTAATGTTGTTTTCATTGTTGGTGGAGCTCTTAGTTTAGATCAGTCCTTGTCCAATGGCCTGAATGACAAATTCTTTTTGTTTCTTATGGTCTTGTTTTCTTTGTGTTCTTGAAGGGTATTGTAAGAAATGGATAACGCCAGTTGATTGTCTGCTGATGAGGTTGCCTAAACTTGGTCATTCGTAGATCTCGCTGTCAACGTAAGCTGGAGGTTTCTTATTCGTGGTTTCTTATTCATGGTCTACGTAAGAGAGCTGCTTGTTACACAAAGCTAGGAGCATTGCCAGAGGGATTGAAAGATGCTGAGAAATGTGTGTCTTTGATTGATTCATGTGTTTNCTGCTTGTTACACAAAGCTAGGAGCATTGCCAGAGGGATTGAAAGATGCTGAGAAATGTGTGTCTTTGATTGATTCATGTGTTTGGAGTGATTATTTAAACGATTTAGCTCGTTTACTTGATGAGCTAATAATTAATCTACTTGTGTTTTATTAGTATATATAGATTCCAAATCAAATTCCATATATATATATATATATATATATATATATTTCTTTTTCAACAATAATTCCATATATAAACTCCAAATACTTGTGTTTTATGAGATAAAGAAAATTTAACACTAATGATAAATTTGATAAACACAAAAATAATATTTTTTTACTTAATGTTCTAAACCCTAAACATGCCCTAAACCCTAAATACAAACTCTAACATTTATATTTTTAAACTGAAATTCATAAATATAAACCTCTAAATTTTATCTTTTAACTCCAGACTTTTTTATTAAACATTAAAGCCATTGTTTACATAAATATAAATTAAACACACAATCTGTAATTTTCAATTAAAAATACAAAATAAATATAAAAAAATAGTTAAGAAGTATATAATTATAAATTCTATCAAATTCTTACATAAGTTAATTTTCAAATTTAAAATCTTAACCTCATACTTTACATATCTAAACTCTAAACCTATAATCTAAACTTTATATCAGACTTCAAACCCTTCAAACCCTAACACTAGTGTTGTGATATATGGTGTGTATATATATCCTAATATCATATATACATATATCATAACTCAAATTACATAAAAAATAATAATCTTAGCTTTCAAATATATTTTAAAACTCAAACCATATACTTAATTTTAAATCTTTAACTCTAAACCCTAAAGCACAAATCTCATATCAAACTATATCATAAAACAATAGAATTTTAATTTTAACTATTTTAATTAATCACACAATATGTCAAAATTTTGATACAAAATTTAGATTTCAAATTTAAATTATAATATCAGATTATTTATAGTTTTAGATAGTTTTTATAATAACTACGATAAATAAATAAAAAGACAATTTGTTTTGTTTTTATTGAGCCATTGATCAAATTAGATCAAAGGTCCACAATAAATCTTCTATCAATCCTCCTCCTTTGTTCCTATTAGCTACGCGCGGATCACAATTTTTCACCGTTAGATGGTATCTAATCTAACGTCTGAGATTAATTGCTTTTTTCATTTTTTTAAACCTAAAATTTAATCGCTGGTGAAGCTCCTCACCTCTTCTTCTTCTCTCTTTATTCCTTTTCTTTTTTCTCTGTCTCTCTCTTTTCTTCTCAGATCTCTTTTTTTTTTTTTTGAGATCTATCTTAACCTCACTCACACACGATTCATCTCACATACATCTCTCTGTCTCACTCTCCTAATCTCTCTGTCTCACATACGACACATCTCCAACCATCTTCCGAAAGGCAGAGGAGAAGCGATGTTAAAGGCACGAAAGATTCGTCGCTGGTCAAACTCTGCGTTGGCTTCACCTCCACACCACCACCGCAGGTCAACTCACTCCACCTTCCTCCTATCTGCTCTCTTCTTCTCGTCATGTTATATATTATGATTGACTTTTTTTTTGTTTACAGATTTATTAAGGAGCAAGGGAAGGAGAAGCAGTGGTGTTACATAGCGGCGTCTCCGGTCAAGCGTGGTGCAGCGGTGGCAAGCCGGTGATGAGGTGGTGGTCGTGCGGTGGAGATGCGAGTATCATGGTCGGCGGATACTGAAGAAGAATGTAGTTTAGTGGCTGTATTAGGTTTAGTTAGGGTCATTAGTTAACCAATATGTAATTGTAAACCAAAATTCAATTTATAAAGCACAAATTTATTTATGTTAAAAAAAAAATACAAATTTATTATTTTTTATCAACTAAACGTTTTATTTATAAATTAGACCAGATTAATAATAATAATAAGAAATTTTAATTTTTTTCTGCAAACGATGTATTAATTTTAATATCCATAGCATTGAAAATATGTCTTTATAGATTATGTTATAGCTAAATGAAAACGCCATAGAAAATAATATAGTAGCCAAAATAAAGTAAAATAATTTAATATAGTAATAGATAAACGCTATAATATCTCTACTTTTTATAGCATACGAAAAAAAGCAATGATAAAAGGGAGATCTATCATAGCTGCGGCTGTCACAGCGTTCTTCGAAACGCTACGAAAATCTTAAGATAGCGTTTTTCGGGTGCTATCAATACCAATATTTCTTGTAGTGTTCAAGCCTACGGAACGCGGAAGTGTCTGGAGATGTTGAGGGATGAAGGGGAGGCCATCTCGCAGGCCAAGATAGATGAGTTCCTAGAGGAGGAGAAGGTTCGCAAAGCGGAGGCTGAAAGGCTGTATCCCAGGTATCCCGATCAAAACGACTATAGCCTTTCGCCGTTGGTTCTGTCCTCTAAATATTTCGACGAAACTATCTTCTCCTATATAATGGCTGGTTACAACAGGAACGATGTCGATGGGTTCGACCCAAACGGGTCGAACATTGACTAACTCGATCCCACGGTTGCTGCTCGACTTCGTTTGCCTGCTAACTCAGGTGGTGCTTAGCGTGTTCCCGATCCTTCTGATGAGATAGAGATATCAGTCTTGCACACAAAGGTAATCACACCCTTTCCTTCGATATCAACACACGATCCATCACCAAACTTCACCTTTCCTTTGGTGTTTTGATTCAAACTCGAAAAGAACTTCTTGTTTCCCGTCATGTGATTACTCACTCCATTATCCAAATACCAAACACTTGCATTGCCTTTGTTGATATCGAGATTCTTCAGAATCACCTTGTCTTCATTCAAGAACACCACCTCGTGTACATAAAGTGCATCTGCCTCTTGTGTCTCGTTTAGGTTGGTTTCTTGATTTTTCACTGACTTCTAGGGACATGAGGTTGCATAGTGACCCGACTTGTCACATCTCCAACATATCACCTTTGAACGATCCTTCTTCGAGTTTTTGTCTTTGGTGTGTGACACATGATTTTGGTTGTCTAACACACTTCGACCTCTGCCTCTACCATTCTGTCCTCTACCTCTACCACGGAAATTCTCATAGCTTTTATGAGATCGCTGGTCACTATTCGAAAACATGAGCTTCCCTTGGTCCATTTTCTGAGCTTCTCCCCCCTACACGATCCTCGTACGCCTTGATCCTTCCTACGATGTCCTCATACGCCGTTGTGTTGAGGTCTAGGACTTGCTCAAACGTCGCTACGATATGAATGTATTGACTTGGAAGACCCATCAGAAACTTCTTAACCATCTTGGACTCCTCTATGTTCTGACCTAGCGAGGATGCTTTGGATGATATGCCCGATATCTTCCCCGCGAAGTCATCGATCTTATCATTATCATCCATCTTCAACCTATCAAACTCCGCCATCAACGTCTGTAGTCTCGCTTCCTTTACACGATCAGCTCCAAGGTGTCGTGACTTGATAGCGTTCCAGATGTCTTTTGCTGCGGTTTGATCTCCCACCTGGAGAATCAAAGCTTCAGGGATGGATTGAAACAAAAGAGTAATCGCCACATCGTTCTTCTTTCGATCNTCAAACTCCGCCATCAACGTCTGTAGTCTCGCTTCCTTTACACGATCAGCTCCAAGGTGTCGTGACTTGATAGCGTTCCAGATGTCTTTTGCTGCGGTTTGATCTCCCACCTGGAGAATCAAAGCTTCAGGGATGGATTGAAACAAAAGAGTAATCGCCACATCGTTCTTCTTTCGATCATCCAAACCAGGTTCAATCGTGTCCCATACTTCAGGAACACGAAGTAAAACCTTCATCCTCATCGACCAAACGGTATAGTTTGATGATGATAACATAGGACATTGAATGGATGTAGTTCCAAGGTCCTTCGTGCGTGGAGCCCTAGTCACGTCCGCCATCTTGCTCGCGTGTACTCTTGGTCACAAGCACCAGGATCAAAGCTTCAACTTAAGCTTAGATCGAGTCTCCAATCTAATGTTTCAAAAACTGCGCCGCAGGTCGTGGAAGTTGTCAATCGATCCTTCGGTCAGTCGCGAGAACCAGGTTAGCGCCGGTCCGGAGAGGGTTTCGATGAAAAGTTGGCAAAAACCCGTGTCTTTCTCTTCGTCAGAGAAGTTCGTCCTCCCCATCGCTATATTGAACACTGTCACGTAGTCCATCGGATCTGTCTTGTCGGCGAACGTCGGGAGACAGAAGCTTGTTAATTTTCTTGATTTTGGTATCCGTGATCCGCTTCATTAACGGGTTCTTTAGCGTGGTAGCGAGGACGCGTTCGATCTCTGGGGCGGAGGTTGTGACGTGATGTATCTTAAAGTGAATATCTTTCATCGATTTTCTCAACTAGTCGATCTGGGATTTGGTGGCCGCGTCCAGTCCGTCGGTCGTTTGAGCGGCGAGGTTAGTGTCATTAGCTGCGCCACCAATCGCAGGACCGGCTCCAGCAGGCGTCGGATTAGTTGAAGTAAAGAGCAGTCGACGTCTTGTCGTTTCCGTTTCTCCGGCATCACCGTCGGTCGCAGCGAGGACAACAGCAAGTGCGGGTAATCGCTTGTTCATGACTCTGTTGGTTTCCTCTTGTTGTTGGAGGTGGTTCATGATGCGCTGCCTCACGTCGTCGGCCGCCAGAGTCGCGGCGACCGGTCTTTGTACCGGCACTTCGTCGGTTTGAGAATCGTCAGGAGGCATACTGATTTCGTTAATGCTACTTCGTAGGGCCCCACGGTGGGCACCAAATGTTGAATCTGAGTTTGTTCGATCGATAGACAAGGAAACTAAATTCGATTTGTGGGACTTAAGAAGACGTTTTATTAATTAATATGTGATGACGAAAGTGATTACAAGGAGGTTCTGAGAAAACGGAAAGGTCAGAGTTCTTAAGGAAACTCCGACGAGAATACAAGGGAGTTCGATAAGTCGTAAAACCCTAGATCTTGCCGTTAGTATTCTTGTGTCTATTTGCGGATCCTTTTCTCTTTGCCCTCTGTCGTCCTTTTAAACTTCCTAGTCCATCTCATGTCTCGTTCGCCCTAAAGCTTGTTTGAAAGGCCCATGGATCGGTTACGTGCTTGATGGGCTTTTTGGGCTTGCGATAATCATAGGCTCAGATTTAGTTCGATTAGTCGACCGGTTATTGAGGCAAACCGGTCGTTCGACCTTCGGGTTCGTTCCCTCTTTCGATCGAACCGTCTTCAAATGGGCCTAAGCCTGTTGTTCGATGGGCCTTGTAGAGGGATGTTCAATTCCTCTCCAACAAATATAAATAGTAAATTGTAGTAAACAAGTAAACAGTAAAAATGAAATATTCAAATTAAGCAAGAAAATTACTCAACAAGAATGGAATGAGTGTTTATAACTAAAATGGAATGGTGTTAGACTTAGGGCTTTTATTAAGGTGTTCGAGATTATAATCCTATAGGTGATAATATCTAGTTGTTTGCATGGTATTAAAGAGCATTAACTATCTTAACAACAGATTTACCAAACTTTCAGTTAATAAATAAGCCTATTGACTAGAATGTTGTTGACCAAGACAAGAATGTCGGATCAATGACAGTGTCGATCGACTATTCTAGATTAATATTGACCAATTCACTTTACTCTACATCAATCGATTTCTTATGGGAGTATCGATCGATGCAGCTAGTCAAGTGTTATACGCGAGTTAACAAAAACTCACTATGGATCCCTAGATCAAACTTTCGCTTTATTTCCAGTAAAATACTAGCTGAATCATGATGTGTTCAAGACTATCAGAGATACTTAAATATATTTAAACAACCCAACAATCCGAGTTTAAGGTTTCTAGTTAGCAAGTCTTAACATAAGCATTAAGAACATCCTATTAATGAATACCACAACAAGTGATCCTATAGTTGGGGCTAATCCCACTAAGCTATTTAAACCCTAATTCCAACAAGTGAATTACTCAGACATAGCTAAGCAATTCATAACACAAGCAAAGTAATAAAACTGCATAGTATAGATAGATAGAAAACAATGGAGTTCTATCACAAATATCTCTGTTGATCTTCTCTCCCAAACTAAAATCTTAAAACCATTTTCTGTGAAAAGAATACAAAAACAGCTCTCTCTCTCTCTCTCTCTCTCTCTCTCTCTCTCTCTCTCTCTCTCTCTCTCTCTCTCTCTCTCTCTCTCTCTCTCTCTCTCTCTCTCTCTCTCTCTCTCTCTCTCTCTCTCTCTCTCTCTCTCTCTCTCTCTNCTCTAACACTCTGGCAGAGTATATAAACTTAGGTTAAAATTTTTCAGGGGTAAAACCGTCATTTCATAATGTTTGGGCTTCAAGTTGGCTTGTCTCGCAGATTGGTCTCCAAGCCCCAAGACAAGTAGCTGTGTCAGGTTTAGTTTTGGTGGTCAGCTTTGGTTCCTTCAAACAATCTAAGCAACTGTGAATACCTGATAGGTTGATCCACTTTAGCATCTTTAGTACTATTTGTAATCATAATATCTAGAATGGTGCGAAAAAACGGTTAGATAACAAGTATAAATAAAATACGATCATTATGCATTTTCTTGAGCTGAATAAAAATAGTTTGGAAAACAAATTTTTATAAGACTCATAGCAAATAAAATATAAGTAAACCTCCCCCCCCCCAAACTTAAATTACAGTGTCCCAGTGTAAACAAAATAAGAGTTATGGCGAAAGAAAAGAAATCATAAGTACTTTATGTAACAAGGAAGAATGATGAACCCGACCGGATTAAGAATCGATCGATGTGTAAAGGAGAATATCAATCAATGTGTAAAGGAGAACATCGATCATTTCAGGTGATTGTCTGTCGATCGATATCGACTGTCCTTCGTCGGTCGATGAGATGGTCATCTGTTTCTCTTTGGATCTTTTTTTTTATATAAAACCTGCAAAATGAAAAACGATAACGAATTAATAAGTAGAGGAAAACCAAAAGAAAAATTACCTAATAGTGGGTTGCCTCCCACCAAGTGGTTTGTTATAGTCATTTAGCTTAACTGTTGACGTTGGGTGAGCTATTATGTGGAAAAGGAGCTACTTGTTGGAAAAAAAGTATCCACAACTTCTCTATTGATGCTGAACCAAGTAGCCATGAAACTTCATGTGGCTTCATCACTTCTGGCCCATCATTCATTTTATAACTGTGTTGGAGATGCTTTGAAATTTCTCCTGAAGACTCTCAATGTTGATGATGTTCCATTGAACGTAATCATAGACATGTTCAGTCAGTTCTCCCAATGTCTTTGTGTTTCCTCGATCGACGATGAGGATGGTAGGTAGAAATCAAGTTGCATCTGAATGGTGATGACCTCTTGTTTCAAAGCAGTCATCCGGCCGTCCAAAGTGTGTAAGTACCGCATGAATGGTGATTTGTAGTGATCATGCTCATCTTCGCAGATCTTCATCCGTTTCTCGATGTCCAAAATCTTAGCATCGATTGATTTTGTTGCATCCATATCGATCAGTTTTGTTTTCTCATGCTTCTCTTTGTGGATTGTGTCCAAATCCTGCTGTAGCAATTCAATCCTCATGCTTAACTAGTTGATGTTGTTGGTAAAGGAGCGATGGATCTTGTCAATCCTTGCATCGAGATATGCCTTGTCCCATTGAGCTTTCTGTCATGCTGATAGCTCTTCCTTTTCTGGTTCATCATTCGCGTCGATCGATGTGTCCTTAGTGGCATCGATCGTTGGCAGACGCTGTGTCTTCATACGAGCTAGTTCTGCTTCCTTCTCTTTCATCTGTGTGGTCAATCCAGTGATGCTTCCTTGCAAAATTACATAGGCCATATCCAGATTGTTGTTGAGCTTACCAAGTGCTTCTTTCTAGCAATCACTCATGCAACCAATCATCTCGTTTATTTCGTCTCGTTCTGTCGATCGATGGATGAGTATCCTTGACGATCGATGGTGGCTGAACTGTGTCGGTCGATGGTTGCTGCATCACACCTAGTTGTTTCTGAAAGAGATTTTCTGGTCCATTGGACATCTGAAGGATTTCTGCTATGTATTCTCTGGAAACTTGTAGAATCCTTCCATCCATTGCTCGTGCATTACCTTCTTGGTCCCTAATAATACCAAATTCAGCTGGCTTTAGAAAATCATCAATATAATATTCTCTAGTTAAAATAAAAGTTTTAGGGTTAGAATCGATCGATGTGGAATGATCAGTGTCGATCGATGGTAGACGAGAGGTGGTGATCTTTGCCTGGTTGAATGTTGCACTTTTTGCTTTCCCATGAAGATCTCTGATGTTAATGCCTCTCTTTCTCTGACTCCCAAAGGTAGTAGGTGCTTGGATCTTGTCTGATTCTATGGTATGAGACGTCCTCTTGGTAGCTAGACCTTTTTATACTCATCAGGTGCCCTAGGAAGAATTGGCAAATTTCCAAATTTCCTGCAGTCGGTGGCGTTCAAATCAATCAATGTTGAATAGTGTGTGTCGGTCGATTGTTGATGTCGGTTTTCCTAACGTGGCTGAGTATCGATCGATTTTGGTAAAACCATGTTGATCAATTTCATGGGCTTTGCCTTGTTGATGGGTTGTATGAGTCTATCATCTGTAAAAATCGCATGGATTTCTATACCATACGCCTCATCATAATCCTAATCATGCTCCTCTTTGTGGCCCTCTGAATCTGATATGATTGCCGTGTCTATTACAAAGCTCTCATGGAAACCATTGTCTACCCAACTGCCTATAGAGTAGTCATCGTGCTTGCTGGTGGTTGTCTGAAAGGCAAAGTCTGGTGTGATTCCATGCGTGGACTGTCTGTCGATCGATGCGTCAAGAGTTGCATCGGTCGCCGGCTGGTTGAGGGAAACGATCGATGACGCTGTCTGCGTGTCGATCGATTCGGAGTACTCTGTTTCATACTCTTCTCCGCAACGTGAATTGTTTTAATCAATTTTTCTGATGATTTCCAAGATAACAATTGTTAAGTTTACGGAATTCCTTTGTTCGATATTCCCATTTGAAATCAATCGACGTCGTGTAAAGTTTATCGATCGATTTTCCTTTATAGAATAATTTATCGACACTGTTATTGATCAGACATTCTTGTTTGAGTCAATAACACACTAGTCAATACACTTATTTATCAAGCGAAAGTTTAGTAAATCGGTTATTAAGATAGTTAAGCTCTTTAATACTATGCAAACAACTAATTAGCACCTATAGGATTATAACTCCAACACCTGAATAAAAGCTCTAAGTCTAACGCCTTTTCATATAAGTTCAAACCCCTCATTCCATTCTGTTGAGTAATTGTCTTGATCAATTAGAATATTTACTATCTCATGTTTACTTGATTACTGCAATTTTACATTTAATATTCACCTAGTATTATTGCTTGATTAGATTTAAGTGGTTCCTTAGCTCCTTGTGGAGTCGATCCCTAAGTACTACAACAAATCTCTTATTTGAGAGAGTAAGTACTTCTTAGGGTAATTTGAGCACGTATCAAGTCTCAACTGCTTTTCATTTGTCAATACGAACATGAGTATCAGTATTAAAATAATTTGTTGGAGTACACGACTTACCTTTGTCTTGATAGCTTGCTTTGATGCTAATCTCGGTTTGGGATCAAAGGCCAGATTGAGACCTGAAAGGAATCGGGCCATAGTAGCGTCCATGGGATCATCTACACTGACCTTGATCATCAAGACCTCCATTTCTTAGTAGTATTCCTCAGCTGATTTGGTTCCTTGAAGCAAGCGTATGAGTTTCTGGTGTAGATCTATGTGGTAGTGGGTAGGAACAAACCGTCTCCTCATTAGCATGGAAAGCTCATCCCATGTGGCTATCGGTTGTTCACCTGCTCTCCTCCTGTGAGTCACAACTTGATCATACCAGTTAATAGCAAGCCAGAAAACTCAGCAGCAGCCAATCTAACTTTCTTAAGATCAGAAAAGTTTTTTCAATTAAAAACAAGCTCAATCGTTCTTTCCCATTCAAAGAAAGCATCTGGATCATTTTTACCCTCAAAGCTTGGAATTTTCAATTTCAATCCCCCTAAGTTTCATCTCTTTTATTTTGAACAAAAGGATTACATCACCATGATCATGGTTTCTATGATCTCTCCTAGGTCGGTTGATGGATCTGTCATCATCCTCTTGGAATTCTTCATCATCGGACCGGTTGGGCCTCCTTGGACGATCTTTCATGGCTCCGGTTCGAGGACGCGTATGTTCGCTGACCTGGATCTCGTCAAGCCTCTTATGGATCTGTTCTAAACCAGCATTGATAAGGTTAGCCATAGAATCATTCAAAGCATGCATCTGCAAGTTAGATAAACCAGATACAGAATTTCTGGGTTGGTTTCTTTCTTCTTCACTACTCATGTTTTCCTGAACAGGCTTTAAACACAGAAAGTCAGATAAAAACTTCACACTCTCAAGTGTTTGATCCACACCAAGAAAACTAGAAATATTCTACGAAAAGAACAAAGAATAAAAACTCACAAAGTTGAAAGAGAAATCAAATTCTCTTACTTGATTAAAGAGATAACATATTTATAGTACTTGTGGTCAAAAGAGAAATAAAGAAATTGTGGGAAAACAAGACATACAAAATAAAAAATTGACTAAGAAGTTTGAAAGACTTAAAGAAAAACTATTTGGTTCCAGATCTGGTCAAAGAAGACCTTTCATCTACATGGACTTGTCAAAGAGACTCCTCGGCTCCCAGCTAGTCGTGGCGGAAAGGAGAATAACGCACGCGGGCCAATCGGCTTGGTTCGTCGGGTGATCTTAACGAACCAGACTTGTCGAAATGTGAGCCAAGTTTTCAGACAGTTGGAACCTCCTTCCCTTAGAGAGATTAAGAGAATCAAAGTCCATGTATTGATCGAACTTGCTGGTCAGTCCATCAGTATAGTCATCAGGACATGTGGTAAGGACCAGACGGGCCAAGAGAGAGAGACTATGGTCTGAGTCGTATTCTTCTTGAGTCAAGTTGATTCTGGCTCATCCATCAGTCTCAGCTTGGCGAGTTAGACAGGGAAAACGGTCTGTGGTACGGTCAGTTTGGTCATCTGGACGTGGTTCATGCCTTAGCTCCATTCCAGATGCGGGCATGATCACTCAAACTGGACTGAAGGGATACAAACTCGCCAAATGGGAGAACTGGTGGATTGAATGGTAACACAAGAGGGGACGAAAGTCTCTTGATACTACCCAGCTTCGATTTCTGCTTGATATGATGCACAAGTCAAGCAAAAAAGGTTCTCTAATCGTTTTTTGATATCGCGCACAAGTCCAACGAAATTAGAGGTTGTTTACTTGGGAAAAAATCACCAAGAAACAAGAACTGTTCTGCCAAGAAAAAATAGATAAACCTATAAATAAAAGGGGAAAAATCAATTACTTATTCTATAGAAGTACTTACATATTTATAGTAGAAGGAGTCAAAGAGAGACTTAAAAGAATTGTTGAAAAACACACCTAAGAAATACAAAGATTGACTAGAAAATAATAAAGAAAGAGTCAAAGACTCTTCAGTTCTTGTTCTGGTCCAAGTGACTCCCCGGTGCTGAGATTAGTTAAAGAAGTCCCTTCGACTACTCGGACTGGTAAAAGTGACCCTTTGGTTCCAATGTGGTCTTGGGCGGTAAGGACCAGCACGTACGCGGGACGATCGGGACAGTCTGATTGTTCTTCGAGTTGTGCACTGATGCGGGTTAAGTCTTTGAGAAGCTTGATGGTATGTGCCTTAGTGAAAGCCAAATGAGAGAAGTCCAACACTAGCTAGAACACAGAGGTCAGCCCATCAACACGGTCATCGGGACATGCAATATTGACCAAACTGGCCAAAAGAGAGAACCTATGGTCTGAATCGGATTCCTCTCGTTTAAACGTAATTAAACACATAATTCAAACACATTTTTATGTGAATAAAATAATAACATAAATCAAATAATAAAAATATATTACATTTATTGCACTTGAGTGTTCATTTCATATAACTATTTTACTAATAAAAATTCTTTCTATTTCACTTAATTTAGAAAAACACATAGAAGGAATCCTTTTTATTAGTTAGCAGAATCAGGATCGGCTTACATGGGGGGGGGGGCAAACGGTGCAACCGCCCCGGGTCCAAATCAGTGTTCGCCCCTCCTCCCCCTATTTTACTAATTAAGGGGCCCAATGTTTTTCTTACATACATATTTTTGTATAAAAAAAATAAATATTTACAAAATTTAGTTGAAAATAGACCCTAAAATATTTTACATGTACATAATTTATTTCATTACAAATTTTATAAAGATATTGATGATAAAATATATTTAATATAGCTAATCTTTTAATAAATATAACTATTAAAAGTAAAACAAATAATTTGTCTAAAGGCCCAAATAAATGTTGAGCCAACCCTGAACATAATCAGTTAGGAATGAACATTGGATACCCATTCATATACGGGTTGTTCCTTTCGAGTATCATATTTTTTTTTTAATTAGGCTCCACTTGAATATTATAAATTTATGTGTGATGAGTTCGTTTCTGATGCATAGAAACCTACAATATCCAAAGAATCAATGTAACTGAAACATGTTCAGATATTTAAAAAAAAAAAATATTACATGATTTGGTCCGGGTTTTTCTAAGACATTATAGTTATATGGCAACATGTCTATAATATACCATTAATTATGAAAACGAAATACTAATGTATGAAAACATAAAAACTAATATCCATGCGGATTTGTGGGTTGAGCTCTGCTGCTCTAATATTGACTTAAGGAAAAAACTTAGGTTGGAGAGAGGGTAATTCTAGTTGGAAAGAAGATGACGAATGTGGGTTGCGTTTTACAGGGTAGATTGATATTTGAACAAAAATAAATGTGTGCCAAATGAACAGTATATGTGGGTACAATAATTTATGGAAAATTGGGCTGTATAGCCTTAAAAGAAAACTTAATTCACAAAATAGCAAATTTCCCTAATACACCACTACACCATTTTTCTTTTATATAATATTGTCAAACTACCCTTCTTTCCAACCGGTAAAATTTGTAGAGAAAAAATAATTTTAATTAATAGTTAGTGACTGTAAAGAAAACGTGGCTTTCAATACCCACACATATCTGACAAAGTATATTGGTAAAATATAGAAAGGTTAATAGATTCATCTCCAGATTTGGGCAGCGATTCAGATGCCACCGATAATATTTTTGGAGAAATTTTATGGAGGAGAAAACCATTTTTGAAGGTTTGGTAGGTGAGAGAAGAGAGTAAAACGGCATCATAACGACAGTTAAAAAAAGTCACATTCTCTATTATGTAAGTTGCTTTGCTACTCTTAAGTTCTTTCAATTTTCATTCATCTATGGTTATATGTCGGAATTTGATATTATAAAATAAAGTAATCAAAATTTTGAGGTTTTATGTTTATAAAAAAATGGTGCTTATATTCCATTTGTAAGGCTGTATAGTTGACTGCGTATTTACATGAAATAGACTTGGATGAAAATAACTATGTGAACCTCTATTGCTTTATTTGTGTGAATTTGTAAATAAAGTATACTATGTATAGGTAAATAAAGTATTATATATGTCTATTTTTATAGTATGTAAATTCTGTTGTGGTGGGCGATTATGTTATATATAAATGGAATAGTACATATGTCTATCCACATAGTATAGTATAGTGTATGTTAGGGAAGTGGTTTTCAATTTAAAGCTAATATGTGTTATGATCCCCACATAATTGATAATCATAATCTAATAGATGTTGTTCTGTGATTTGTGGGATTGTTGTTTTCGTTGATAGTGAAAGATTATGGTTAATAGTAGAGTTTTGAAGACTAGTGTGGCGAGCGACAAGACTTGTGTGCAGAGGCGATTACCTCCATCTACTGAATCAACGACAGCAACAACAAAATTCTCCGATACGGGTACATGTACTATCTCCACTGATGTCGTCAGATACACTTATCTTTTCTCGCCGTGAATGACCCAAGGTTGATCGGAGAAGATGAATAGTGTTTGTTATTGTGTTTTATTCTATTATATGCACATAGAATAGAAATGTAAAACAAAATGTATTTTCATATTTTGTTATGCAATATATTTTGTTACTATTATATTTTCTCATGTTCCGTTCCATTTGACGGTTATTAAAAGGTACTCTATTTTGTTTAGAAATATACAATTTTTTAATTCTCTTAAGTTCTTACTATTGTTACATGTTTTTGAACCTGTTAAAATCATACCCTAATCTATATTGTATAGTTTAGTACTATATAATCTAATTTAATATTATATAATATAATGTAGTTTTAAGATTTTGATAACTTGATATAGGGTTTATATTTGGATTAGGTTTTAGTGATTAAAGTTTAGGGTTTAATGTCTAGAAGGTTAGGGGGTATAGTTAGGGTTAGCAATAACTTCTTCCAATTATAGATATTTCATAATTTCACAAATATGTATTATATTTATTTATTTTGTTCCATTATATTTGGGTTTACAGTTTGTATTTGGTAAGGATTTAGTGAGTAGAGTTTAGGATTTAATTTTTAGAAGGAAAGAGGTATGATTGAGGTCAACATTAACTTCTTACATTAGGTGTAGTTTGCGTCCTATCATATACTACTTTTTACATTAGGTGTTTCACCTTTTTTCTATTCTATATGCTCATGTAGAATGGAAATGCATGTTAGTTGCATTTCGAAATTTGAGTTTAGTATATGAAAAATTAGGGTTGCCATTGGATCAAGGTTTATATTTTCATGTAGGGTTTAGTGATCCGTGTCTAGTGTTTAGTTTATGGATGATTGGGTTGCCACTGGATTATGGTTTATATTTTTGTGTAAGGGTTAGTGATGATTTAGTAGGGTTTAGAAATATGTTAAGATGATCTTTATTATTTAGAGTAGGAATGAGGTTGTTGTCATAATATATTTTGGTGAAATAGAATAAAGTGACTGAGGTTGGTAAATGGAATACAAGATATATTGGAAGGAGTTGTATTTAGTCCACACAATAATTATGTATGTGATAAATATTAAAGTGACGTGGTTCTCTTCTCTTTCATAAGTTATCACTAATTCACTTTTATCTTGGACCATATAAATCAGTTACGTAATTTTTTTTCTTTTATTTCATTGGTAACTTGTTGCAATAAAGGGTAGAAACGAATCATATGAGGGTTAAATGTCACTAATTCAATTACGTCAAAATCATAGTCAAATTCCTAATTACACTTCCAACTCTTGGCTATTTCGCAAATTAACCCATAATTTATCCTAGACAATATATAACTTTTCTTCAAGCTAATTGAAGTGTTGCTACGTAAGCATAGTAGATATTTAAAGAGTTGATATTTCAACAAGATAAAAATGTATATAATACAATATTAAAGGTCACATTATTTTGGATGATTTTTTTTGCTATAAAAAAGATCATTTAAAATAATGCAACCTTTCATTTTTTATTAAAAATTATTTAAAATAATATAACCTTTAATTTTGTATTATTCTAAATGATCTTTCAAATAATATATAGGACTTTTATAATGGATAATCATTATCACGATTTACTCCTATAGTCTTATCTATACTATTATTTGCGAAGTGATTTTTCACAACGGAGCTCTCACGTCAAAAATTAAAGTGGTTAATATCGTTTATACCCTTAATGAAAATAATATATAAATTACATACACAATAAAAACGAATTTAAATTATTTGGAGTAGATAAATAACTAAAATTAATAATAATCATAAGGATTATCCAAAATCTAAATAATATCTTTATAAATAAGATAATTTCGATATATATATTGTGATGTTATCTGAAAATATATTTTGATAAAAAGTTAACAATTAAAACAATAGAAAATACATAACTAAATATTAATCAAATCAACTTATTAATTTTATATAATTGAAAAAATATTATTTGATTTTAAAAGTATTTTTAATAGTGAACATAAAATACAAAGAAATATATGTAAGAATTGTTAAATGAAATTATAAATACTATTGGTTTAAACACAATTAATACCTTATCATTATAATCTTTAAAATAGTTAAAGATGTAGTAATAAAATAATTATAAAATATTTAGGCCCGTAAATGCGGGCAAAACACCTAGTCTCATAATAATCTCAACCTAAAATAAAGTTATATCATATTCACCTACGAGAAAAGGGAACTGGTTAGTTTTATGATTTTATCAGAAACCACAGATCTAGCCATTTCCAACGGGCTCTCTTAAATTATCGAACATAAGGATAAACCTTTGTTTTTAATAATTCGGTGTATCTTGATCTCTATTGAAGTGAATCCAAAATAACAACAAGTGTCCGTAGCAATCTACGTTATGGTCAGAGTACACCTTGGCACCAGATGTTTAGAAAACCCAAATATTAAATTTTTTCATAGTAGCCAACAAAATTTGAATCCGGATTCATATTAAGGCAGAATCTCCCTCAAACCCACTGGGTCATCCTCGCTCTTCATAAGTATAAACGAACTTAACATAGTTTGTCAAACAGATTTACTTGAGCTGACAACAACATATGACTAACATAAATCCAGTAGCCGCTGCATAAAATTCTAGATTTGATATTACATTAGATATAAAACATTTTTCAACAACAAATAAATTTCATAATATTCAGATATCAGAGAAGAGAACCGAATGGTTTTATCAGACACCATAGATCAAACCATTTCCATCCGTGTCTCTTCAATTATTGAACATAAGTATAAACAAACTTAACATAGTGTCTGAAACAGATTTATTTGATAACATATAACTGACATTAACTCCAGTAGTTGTGGAGATGAGAGAGGACCTTTATATCTTTGATTACGTGTCTTGAGGCTCTGATTCATCCTCCGCGTTCACCGACTTGGACACGAATGTAACCGGTTTCCTTTGGTTCTCATTAACTGTCAAGTTAAATATATCTGGCCTTGAGTAATGTCCAACCACATCGAAGTATAACTTGGCTCTTGCGATATCACCAAGATCTAGATGAGACAAAGAAAAAAGAGTGTTATCGCAATGATAAGGTAAAAAGGTTCATAATTTTCTTTACTGAAGCCTAACTAAAATGAACATCAAATACCAAGATCAGCGGTGATGAGACCCTCGGATTCAAAGTTTGGTCCGGCGAGAATCTTTCCCAATGGTGAAATAATGACACCACCGCCCTGGGAGACAATAGCCTCTTGGTGTTGATCGTCATACCAGTCGGTAAACACGTAATCGGGATGGTCAGGGAAATCTTTACGCAGGCAGAACTGGCAAGTTGACATCACGAAACATCCACCCTCCATAGCAATGTGCATCATCGACGATTGCCATTCCTTCGAACCGTCAGCGGTGGGGGCACAATACAATTCAATTCCTGCAGCAGCCCAAAATTAAACTGTTGAGGGAGCCTTACATTAGAAGTTAGAAAGAGCATATATATTAAGAGTGTTACCTTTTCCGTACAAGGAATTTCTGAAGAGGGGCATCCTATTTTCCCAGCAAATAGCAGCACCGAGTTTGCCAAGGGGAGTATCGTAGACAGGGATGGTTGATCCATCCCCATAACCCCAGATGCAACGTTCGAGAGATGTCGGCATGACTTTACGATGCTTGCCCAAGAAGCGACCTTCGGAACTGAAGAAAAGGGCTGTGCAATAGAGTGTATACCCATCCTTCTCTATCGCTCCCATCACCAAGTACACTTTGTATTTCCTAGCTATCTCCGCCAGCTTGTCTACTTCAGGGCCTGTATATTCAACACAAAACCAAATATGTGCATGCAAAAAGAAGTGTTATTTATGACCCAACCATTGTCTCAGTTTGAACTATAAGTCTCACTCCATTTATTAACCACTTTTGCAAATGAAAGTTTTTTTTTTTTTTAAAAGGGCTTTTGCAAATGAAAGTTAACATTTGGTTCACCAATTTCTTATACCATTGACAGTTAATTTAATCAGATATTTGTCCCCAAAAAAATCAATCTATAATTTTCATATGCAGAAATACGCTAGAGATTAACTTATATACAATACTTAAAAATTTACCAGATTTTTACGAAATCTTAAATTAAATAGACACTCCATAAATTAATAGACAATAAATTAATAAATATGATACATTAATAATTTTTTAATCCAGAGTTCAACCAGTTTAAAATACAACAAACATCATACTGTAATATTATTAAATTTATAAATTGTTTATTTATTATTGATAACTATTACAGTTAGTGGAACTTTATCGGTGGATATCCTCGTGGATATAGGTTTGCCTCTGGATTTTGATAACTTTTACAGTAAAAATTATATAAATTTAATAATATTAAGAATATGATATTTTATTAATTATACAATTACTAATTAAAAAATAATATATTTTCTAAATTTTATATCTTAGAATTTACATATCGTTTTATATATAATTTTAAAAAGTAATATCAAAATATGTTGAACTGGTTGAACTCTGGACTAAAAAATTATTAATTTATATAATTTTTACTGTAATAGTTATCAAAATCGAGATTCAAATATATAATTTGGAAGTACAAGGAAAATGATGTATACACTGAAATAACAATTTAAATAAACAATTTATATATTTCTTTTTTAAATGGAAACTCCAAATAGTGGAACTTTATTTGGTAAGTGGAGGAACTTTACCAGGAACCACAATGGCAGAAGCATGATATGTGCGGAAACAGTCACGGCCAGCTTCGTTATGAACGCCAACCCCTATGCCAAACCTATATCCACGAGGATATCCACCGATAAACGCCTCAGGGAAGACCACCAGCTGCGCTCGGTCGCTCGCTGCCTGCGCTATAAATTTCTCCGCCTTTTCTGCAAACTCAAGTAAATCATTTGATATAATTTTAACAGATCCGTGGTCGGCTTGCAAGGACACTCTAAGAGAAAGAAAAAAGAGCGAATCACCTATAGTTTTGGGAGTATCGTTATAGACGGTGGAGGCCTGGACGACTGTAGCTCGAACGATGGTAGATGGGATATCACGAAAACCCGGAGTAGTGGCTCTGAGATCTGTTGACATTTCTTCAGTACAAGAGATATCACTTAATTTCTCTAACTTTGTAGGTAGGTGATATTCTTCGAGTTGAGAGACGCCACATTTATATAGACTTTTTTTTGTTATCTTTTACTAATGGTCAATATAAAAAAAAAAGCACTCATTAATCTCAGCCTCACATGGAGAGCCGTACACTACACGTTATTATTTTATTATCAAATACAATACAAAATGACATGAAATAAATTGTTGACAAAACAACAAGAAAAATTGCAGTGCATATACAAGCATAATATGTATATTGCACGGATAGAATTTCCTCTTTACAAATGACATATTTTTTTTAATGACAACGTTACCCCTATTCATCATAGAGTTTTTGTCACTATAAGGCAGTTATTGTGTTTTTTCATCAAGAAAAGACAGTTCCCACGGGTAGGGTAGTTTTTGAGTCAAAAGACTTAACTTGCCCTCAACCAAACCTAAAAAGCGATCCTCCTTTTAGTTGGGTTTTTGATTTCTCGTTTGGGTTTCAAATTTCGAAATTTTAATTGGGCCCCCCTTTAATTGAAGGCACCGGTTACTAGAATGAAAAAGAAGACTTTCCATCTTCTTCCCCATTTCTCTCTTTTTCTCGTGCACGTTTACCGAAGTTCGAGAGTAACGATTACATTGGGGGTTTGTTTGTAGTGTTGATTTCCGATTCATTGTGCGGTGGAGAGAGAGTCAAAGCGATGGCTAGAAGGAGGAGCACTCGTGGGAAAGATCCCGTCGATGGTAAGAAGCTTTGTCCTTGTTTTAATGTCGTCTGTGTTTTTTTGTGTATTTTAAAGTTTGTTTTTTTCATTGGTATCAGTGTTGACGGATGCGATTACGGAGGAGAAGTCGGAGTTGTTGCCGGAACGGTTATTTGCTACGGACCGTTACCCTAGCGAGAGGGTTAACGTCTACTCGTCGGTGAATTTCCTGCTTAGAGTAAGAGACGCGTTACTTGGGAGTCCAGAGTTTGATGAGTTGATGGCTTCTTGTTTTGGAGCGCTTTTCAAGATGCCGGCACGACAGTTGTTTGCTGGGAAAGTGGTCCATAGTCTAATGACTAGACAAGTGGTAACGAAGAAGTTGTTTGAGATGTGGCCTGTGTTCGGTGGAAAACCCTTTCGCTTCTCCTTGGTTGAGTTTGGAGAGGTGACTGGTTTGCCATGTGGGGAATTTGAAGAGGGATATAGCATTTATTTCGAGCTCCCACCGAAGGCTGAGAACTACAAGTACTGGGGAGAGATTATTGGTGAGAACATGGATGTTACCATTGAGGAACTGCTTGTGAGGGTGGAGACAGAAGAAGATATGCCTGGTTGGCTAAAGTTTAGGTTGTGTTTGCTTGTTATAGTAGACGGGGTACTAGTGGCATCAACTCAGAAACTAAGACCTTGGATTAAACACGTGAGGATGTTGGAAGATTTGGGCGATTTCCTGAGTTTTCCTTGGGGGAGAGAGTCATTCCTGTGGACGTTAAGCACGTTGAAACCAGGGCCGAAGGAGATGGGCAAATGTGAAGATCCAAATGGAGAGTTATGCAAGAAGTTGAGGCAGAAATCAGTTAAGCTGTTTGGTTTTCCATTGGCACTGCAATTAGTGGCATTCCAAGCAATACCACAGTTGCTTGAACTGGTTGGTGGTGATCAGAAGACAACGTTGTTGGAATACCCGGGTAAAGGGCTGCCACAACATGCAGGGCTTACTGTGATGGATGTCTACAAAGCAGAAAACAACCCTGGGGTAAGCTGTTCTTTGTACATGTTTAAGCTATATAATTGACAGTCATGCTTTAGAGGTTTTGGTTGTCATTATGTGAAATCGCGTGGACATCTTGGATATGTAATTGTAGATGTGGACAGTATTATAGTGTATTCGATATTGAGTTAGATGTGGACAATGTTTTTTAGACAGCTAGTTAAAACGGTTCAGCTTGAATGCATGTGTTTGTGTGGACACTGATTTTTAACTTACGTCAATTACGAAATCCTTCCCGAAGTTCTTTAGTATGTTGTTTGTTTGTCCATGTGGACACTATGCGTTCGTTGACCATGTGGACACTTTTTATTACATGTTCACGTGGACACTCTTTGAACAACGGTTATATGATACATTTTTTACTTTTATGGTGATGCAGCTTGTGGTACAACCAACGATGGAGATCACTGGGGAACGGGTGGAGAGATGGGGAGTTTTTGACGAGAAATATGACAAGAAAGTGGAGAACATGAAACGTTTGTTGGAAGAAGGTTATTGTTTCACGAAGGCTGATTGGGGGGGCGGTGATGCTGGTGGACCGCTGTTCGTGTACGAGGCTGCGGGAAAAAAAAACAAAAGGCAATTGAAGGATGAAGATGAAAGTGATGGTGAACCTGTGCTTAAACAGCGTAGGATGAGCGAGTACTATGAACGTCTGGTTATTGGAGATAGGGAGAAACAAGCAGCAATTGAGAGACGTTTGGAGGAAGTATGCGAAGAGGTTGTAAAGCTTAAAGTTGTGACTGAGAAACAAGCGAAGAAGATAGATAAGCTGAAACAGATTTTGGCATCGAGAAGCGGAATGAAAAGACGGAAGCTTAAAAAAAGGAACGTCAGGAAAGCAAATGACACTGTTGTTCATGCAGATGGGGATGGGACAGCTGTCTTGTTTCCAAGTGTGGGTGAAGGAGAAGGTGGAATTGAGAATCAAGGTGATGATGTCTTGAATGATGTGTCAATGACTGGTACAAAGGATTCAGATGAGGGACTAGGGCGAGAGGTTTTTTTTTTCTTTGTCTATTTGAATGGATTTTGTATTTCTCCTTTGGCGTAACTCATGTTTTTTTGTGGTCTTTTGCTGTTGGTTTCAGGAATCCACGAGCCTGGAGAAGCTGGTTGGAGAGTTGATAGCTGAAATTGGCGACGTGGGAGAAGGAAACAGGATTGAGGTAAAATTCGATCATAGATTAATGGTGTTTTGAAGTCAGCACTCCTGTGCGTTGAGAATTATTTTTGGGTGTTTAATTCTTCAGGTTGTTGAGGTGGATGTTGGGATAGAAGCAATCAATAGGGTTGTTACTGATGATACAGAGGACGAGATTGATGGAAACGTAAACGGTTTGCAACAACAGACAAGTTCACCCCAATGTGAAGAGACTGAGAAAGATGTGGTGAGTGTTAATTTTTGGTGTTGTTTTTCTACACTATGGTCTGTGTACACATGTACGCGGAATATAGCGTATTAGTTTTGGGTTAATTTAAAATGTTTTCCATGAGTACACGTGTACAGTCAATAGGATGGGTTGAAGCAGATTTATAATTTGTTCAATTATGGTAATTGCAGGCCGAGGGTGGGGGAAAAAGTGGACCAGGCGAGACAGAAAACAAAGTTGAGGAGGCGAAACAGAAAGTAGAGGGTACTTTGGTAAACATCAATGAACTGGTGAGTGATGTGTTTAAAGCAAAGGAATGGGAGTAAAATTGTAGGATAGTGGGTGACTAACATATTAGGATGTAACATTCAGGTTGGGGGAGGTGAATCCGATGATGTATGCAAGGATAATGTGGAGAAGGTTACATCGTCGGAGGAAAAGAAAGCTGTGGTAAGTAACTTAATAATTTTCTTATATGAGTGAACTTATATTATAGCAACGGGGAAGTGGTAAGTAACTTAATAATTTTCTTTTATGATCCTGCAGTTAGAGATCGGGGAAGTGGTAGGAGGTGATGAGTGTGGTGTATCGGACAAACGGTTGGAGGTAATTGATTTGGTTGGTTAAGTCTGTTAATAGCGTTGACACATGTACATGTTGACTTGTTAATGTTTGGTTAATTGACAACTGCAGGCTACTGTGGCTGAGGATGAGGATAGTGGTAGTGGTGACGAACTTACTGAGGAAGAAGAGGTGGACAACGTAAAGGCACCTGTAATGGAGCTTAGTGATTCACCTATATTGAAGTCGGCGAAACATCAGCCTGTGCCAGAAGAGGAGGAGTTGGCGGCGTTGTTGTTGGCTAGGAACCAGTACAATGTTTCTGATACTGTGCCGATGATTGAGGATCCGGATTATCCTTTCTTTAAGAAAGTGTTGCAGGCTAATAAGAAAGCGTGAGTTGTCAAATAATATGAGTTATTTTGTTGATGATGGCTTCTAAACTTTAAAATGGGTGTTTTTTTTTGGTAGGATTCACTTCAATGCCGGAGGGCAGAATCTCGACAATCAGTTCTTTTTGGAGTTAGCAACACCACAGAAATGGGTGTCAAGCACGGTATGGTGACATTGTACCATAGCTGTTTTATTCGTCGTATCATATTCATATTTAATGTTTGTTTTTTCTTATGGACAGCATATAGCTGTGTTGATGGATTTCATTGAGCGGTGCCATGGTCCAACAGTTCACCTGAATGGAGGGTTGTTTTTAACACCGTGGTTCACATCACAGGTGCAAAGGAAGGAACGCCCTTTTAAGGCGGCTAGGGAAAAGGGACGTGTGGCAGGAGATGACAAAATCACTATGTACCTAACAAAGCCAGGACAGACGTGGGGTCTGGATGTGGAGACGCTGTACGCACCCATGATTTGGAGAGGGGAACACTGGGTCGGCTTGCGTATTAGCTTGAATGATTGGAAGATCGTGGTGTTGGATCCGAACCCAAGACTGACAACTATGGAAGAAGTTAATGAGCTGATGGAGCCTTTGACAACTATGCTGCCTTACATTGCTAAGAAAGTATGCCCTGCTGAAGCTGTTGGAGAGAATCAGAAGACGCCATTTACAGTGGAGAGGTTGGGTGGTTTGTATGTTAATGCACGGAGCGGTGATTGCGGACCGGTGGCAGTGAAATTCATGGAAATGTTAGCTACGGGTAATGAAGATCCAACTATGGCAGGCCTGACGGATGATTTGGTTGACGTATTCCGCAAACAGTATGCAATGGATCTTTACGTCAGTTTGGTGGTACCTCTCTACTTACGTTAATGTGATGTGTGAGACTTACGGTTTATGTTTTGCAAACGGACGTAGTAAGCTTTTGGTGTGGTCGAATGTATTTTGAAAGGCATGTGGACCTATAATCGGCTATGTATTTTGCTGTGGTAAACTTAGATGTGTAAACGTATGTGGACGTGTAATGTGTTTTGTGTGTTTGACTAATATATTTTGTAGACATGTTATCAACAATCTAATGTGTAACATCCACATCTTTTGTACATGTGGACGCCTTCGTGGTGTATAATTGCGCGGTACAGATTTGGTTGCAGCTGTAGTGTTGGTTTTAGTGTCCATGTGGACTAAACAGAAAAAAGGTTTGTTGTTTTTGTCATCCTTCACTTTTGAAAGTGGTCGATGTGTGGACGTCCCAAAATTAGGTTGTTGTTGTGGATGTAGTTATCTTTTCACAGACAAAGAGGGTTGTTTACGGATTGTCATGTATACGATAGTGAAAACTGTTTGTGGTGGTTGTTGTGCATACGATAGTGAAAAATGTTTGTGGTGTTTGTAGTCATATAAATGTGTACATGATTTTTGAATGGTTTGTACGTGTTTAAAATAGTGTCCATGTGTACTATTAAATATGGTGTGCATATGTATTGTTTGTAACCGCTTTAGTGGGTCAGGTAGGATGACGTACATGTGGACACTAGGAAGGGGATGGTAATTTGTTGACGTGGGTAGGATAGTGTAAATTTAGATGTGTAAACGTATGTGTCCGATCGATGTCCGAGAATGGTCCCCAGATACGCACTGGCTCTCTTATCAGATCCTCATCTCCAGGCAGCACTGGAATCTCCATTTGACGCTCAAGAACTTGCTAAATCAAGTTAGAAAGGACGATCTCCGTCTATGAATCATATTGGGAAGTGTCCATGTGTACAATCCAATATGGTGTGCTTATGTATTATTTGTAACCGCACTATCAACTGGGTCATGTAGGATGACGTACATGTGGACATTTGGGAGGTGGTGGTTGTTCACCTGATGAAGTACATGTGGAGATATTGTACTTGTGTATGGTTTGTACGTGTTTAAAATGGTGTCCATGTGTTCAATCGAATATGGTGTGTCTTCGGTCATATGGCTTAGCCTTCGGTCATATTTGTAACCGCACTATCAACTGGGTCATGTAGGATGACGTACATGTGGACATTTGGGATGTGGTGGTTGTTCACCTGATGAAGTACATGTGGAGATATTGTACTTGTGTATGGTTTGTACGTGTTTAAAATAGTGTCCATGTGTACAATCGAATATGGTGTGTCTATGTATTGTTTGTAACCACACTATCAACTGGGTCATGTTGGATGACGTACATGTCGACACTAGGAAGGTGATGGTCATTTGTTCTGCAACTGAGAGAGGGTTGTTCACCTGATGAAGTACATGTGGACGTGGCAATGATAGTGTACCTGTGTATGGTTTCTACGTGTTTAAAATAGTGTCCATGTGTACAATCCAATATGGTGTGTTTATGTATTGTTTGGATGACGTACATGTGGGCACTTGGAAGGTGATGGGCATTTGTTCTGCAACTGAGTGAGGGTTGTTCACCTGATGAAGTACATGTGGACGTGGCAAAGATAGTGTACCTGTGGATGGTTTGTACGTGTTTTAAACGTGTCCATGTGGACAATTAAAGATGGTGTGCTCATGTAGGAGGGCTTACATGTGGACACTAGGAAGGGGATGGTCATTTGTTCTGGAACTGCGTGAGGGTGTGGGATTATGTAGATGTGGACGTGGGTAGGATAGTGTACATGTGTAAACTTAAATGTGGAAACGTATGCGTTTGAAAGAGTGTCCATGTGTACAACCAAATATGGTGTACATATGTATTGTTTGTAATAGCTTTAGTGTAGAATGTTATGCACTTGTATTGTTTGTGATTCCTTTCGTGTAGAATGTTCTGCACTATTAAGTGGGTCATGTAGGATGACGTACATGAGGACACTTGGAAGGTGATGGTAATTTGTTCTGCAACTGAGTGAGGGTTGTTCACCCGATGATGTACATGTGGACGTGGCAATGATAGTGTACCTGTGAACACATAATATGGATATAAACCATGGAAACTGATAACATGCATTTAAGAAGGTGGGTGTGGTTAATAAATTGTTTGTAATAGCTTTAGTGTAGAATGTTGTGGTCTGTGTGAGTGGATCATGCAGGATGACGTACATGTGGACACTAGGTAGGTGATGGTCATTTGTTCTGCAACTGCGTGAGGGTGTGGGATGATGTACATGTGGACGAGGCAATGATAGTGTACATGTGTACACACCATGTGGATATAAATCATGGAAACTGATAACATCCATATAAGAAGGTAGGAGTGGTTAATAAATAAATTTAGCGTCTAACAAACAGCCAATACATGTTCAAGAGTTATAGCATGCACATAATCCAAAAAAAAAACAAAAGAAGCTGTTAATGAGGTGAAAGCGCTATCCAAAAGACCATTCCTGTGGATATTGAATTCACCACAACTCAGATAGGAACAACGCAGTTGGTCCTGTTGTGGCCAGAAATTCCACAGCGACCACATCTATTGAGTTTTGATTTTTTGGGGACCTGAAAAATGGTATATTGTCAAGATCCTGTATATTCTTGTAGCAGTAAGAGTTAAATAATTGTTTAGTGTTTTTTTTGTAACCTGGATTTCTCATGTTGAAGCAATCCGCTTATCTTTGGGACGACCAGAAGGGCGACGGGTATTAGGAGGTTGTAGGTTGAGAGTAGAAATCGCAGAAGGGATTGAGAGCTCACCAAAAGGCGCCTCTGGGAAGATGACACCAGCATATATATCTTTCCATGTCTGAGTTTTGTAGCAATCACCAACTAGTTGCACATGAGGGAGGCCGACATAATCAGCAACAAGGAGTGCATGGCCGCATGGGATTTTTAGTTTCTGGAAAACTTGACAGGAACAAATTTTGTTGTCCAAGGAAACAGTGTAAGAATAGCCAAAAACACCCTTGACTTGGTAGCTCCAGTCAGTGATGTTTGCAATTGAACTACCTTTGGTGAGCTTCATGTGTGTCTCCATTACAGCGGCAACTTCAGGGGTGACTGCCCCCCGGTGTTTTGCGGCCTTTGTTCTCCTTGCTGAGAACCAGCGTGTCAGCATTCGTTGGATGAACATGAAAAGTTCGACAATGGGGGATGCCCGAGATTTGGACAAGGCATTGTTAAGCTGCTCCGCAACGTTGCTGGTCAGGAGGTTGTATCGGTTGCCAGGGAAGTATGTGCGTGACCATTTAGCAGTGCCAATGTCTGTGAGGTATTTTGCACATGCTGGATTGGCTTGCTTGATTTTCCCAA